>JAOANR010000012.1:8656799-8679072 GCA_030278955.1 Hygrophila difformis
ACGTAGGCAGCTTAGAGATTTTATATTCTAAGTTCAGTCACAAAGTAATAAAATAAACGAAAGAACTGTAACTCTTAGCACGAGAAAAGCCGAAACGCAACTTCGAGGACGAAGTTGATTCTTAAGGAGGGTAGACTGTCAATACCCGAGAATTTTGCAACATAAAATAAATAAGAAAATACAATAAATAAATAATAGTAAATAAATAAAGAATCATAAAGAAATGAGAAAGGGAATTTAATCCAAGAAAAAATTAAAGTTAAAGGTAATCTTAATTTAAATAAATCAGTCCCAAGATAACCCAATACAAATGGACGATAATCGGACCCATAAACTAATTAAGATCCAAATAAAATTAAGATAGGGAATTGGAGCCTGAAAGTAGCCCGGGAGTCGGAGCCAAGAAAATAGGGGGATCGCAGTCCGAAGGAGACGGAGGAAAGGCCCGACGGATCGCACGACCCGAAGTCCAGGCCAAGTCCGCGCGGTGGGCCGCGCGGGGCGAGGGTTTCGCGCGCCAACCCCGCGCCAGCTCCCATGAAGGAACTATGCGAGATTCTCTCGCCCGATTTCGGATTTTTCGACTATCGGTTGCTTACCTTTTCGGTCTCAAGACACTCGAAGAGAAGATCTTGGACGTCCCCTAGGTCTCCGAACTCTATAAAAACCCATCCCTTTCGACCTCGGACGATTCTTTAAACCCTTCGAAAATCTCTATACGTTTCAAACCCTAATTTCAGAGTCGTCGGAGGCACGAAGGCAGTAAGAGACTGAATTTTGGACGAAATTTAGAGACCCTCGACGTTGTGGTTAGATTTTGTCCATTCCTTTCCATTCAAGATTCGGGATTACATCTAACTTGATCCCTTTTTCTATTCTAAACCCCGATCCGGATCAAGAACGGAGATCCCGACGGATCTAGGAGTCGAACGGTGAACGTGGAAGCCACGCCTACAAATCGACTAGCCGGATAATCCAATTTCTTGTAATTCAACGCTTACTGTAGTTTTTGGGAGATTTAAAATACAAACTAAACATAAGGATCTAATCAAATAACCCTAAAAACCTGTCAACGCGAAAAACCCTACGGCGCAGCGATCTTGTGTGAATTTTTCGAACCCTTAAAACTGTTCAAATGAAAAACTTAAAACACGAAAACGTTCCTAAGACATTGTTCTAGTTTGTATAAAAATTTTCATAATTTTTTCATCGTGTTTTGATATCTGAAAACAGTCCCAAACTAATCTGCTCTGAAATTAGATCTTGAAACGGTGACAGATTCTTAGTCCGAACTTGTGGTTGATTTTTGACATTAGATCTAAGCTGAATTAGAACTTGAGTTGAACATAAAACCTGTAGATCTATGTCTTTTGCATCTTCTGTAAAATTTCATTGAAATTGGAGTTCGTTTGCTATGTTAGAATTCGGATTTTTGAAACTGTTGCTGTGAAACTTGGACAGAATAATGTTCTGATAGAACATCATGTTTTTTGACTTGTTTCTTTAACCCAGGATCGAAAAAACATACAACACGAATCTTGTTCGTCTCTGTGTTTTCGAGTTACTAGTAAAGTTTAAGAATTTTCGGACTTAAAATGAATGTTTAAAAGATTATGGAGTAAACAACGTCTTATGAAAGTCATATTTTGAGAAACTTGTTGAAATTGTGAAATTGGCCTTTAAGGTTTAAGCGAGTGGAAATTCCTTTGAAATAAAATACATTGGAACACGAGTTTTTGAAAAATCCCCTTGCTTCTTGATTAAATAAAATTAGGGGGTGAGCGTTCTACAGGATGCCCTCCTAACTATTCACTTCGTGCCTTTATGGACGATGGTGACCCCGCGCGAAATATGAGAAATATTGCCAAAACGGAATGAGATATAGGGCGTACACTCTCGAGAATATCCGTATGGGTTTCCCGAGGCTCCGGAGTGGTACTGGGTATGGCAGATACGGCTGCGGCCGCCGGACTACCAGCTAAACTTCTAGAGATTGCGACGCAATCGTGAAAACTTGAGATACATTATCTTAGTGTAATGGGGATAACTAAAATACTTTATTTATTGCTTCCATTTAAATTATTTAGTGCTTTATTTAAATTAATTATTGCTTTTATTTAAATTATGCTAAATGTATGATTGGTTAGAATCCATGATTTAATTTATGCAATTTATTTAGTTAATTAAATTAAATTGTATATTATCTAGTAGCATGCTTTTATTTAAATTTAATTAATGGCTTTGAAACCTCATAATCATGCTATGTGTTAACTTACTCAGCATGTGTGGCTGACCAAAACCATTTCTTTATTTTTCTTACAGAGTATGTGGATTATGCATGATCATATGCATGCATGGGAACTTTTGGGAAGAAACATTATTTTTGAATTTTTGCATTAGACTATGACTTGCATGAACGAGCCTGTTTAACCCGTGTTTTGGCCATGTTGGCCCTATTTAAATTTCCGCTGCAATACATATACTTAAATATTATTTTCCGCTGCAACTTTAATGATATTATTTTTCGAACTGTATTGTATGGGCTGTTTGAATGTGTTTTAAATATTTTAAATACTGCAATACCTAGCCTTGCATCTCTTTAGCAAGCTCGGAGAAGCCGTGTCTTGCTAGGGAGGTGTGGCGGTGACATCCCGACCTGGGTTATCAAAAATCGGGGTGTTACAGCGTCACATATTCAATACAATCTTCCTACTTAGCTTTGGACAAGCCTCAAGAATTGATTTGTGATCGAACTCAAGTCGTCGAACACTTTGAGTTTTAGGGTTAAGTGAGGAAAGAAAGAAAGGAGAGGAGATCACCAAAAATATTTTATTTTATTTTTATTTTCTAACTTTTTATATATATACCTATTTTTCTCTCTGAAATGGCAGACAACACTGATGATGATGTATTGGCGATGATACGAGCAATTCATGGAGAACTTGCGGCCCCTGATGAAAGACGTTGCCACGAAATCTGATATTGAAGCACTTCAGCATACCATAAATACTACTATTGTTTCTGGTGTGGATTCCTTACAAAAGCGTATTGATGGTCTTGCTAATCAAGTTGCAGATCAGCTACAATTTCAGAATGATGCTAAAGATGTCATAGCCGAAGAAGAGGAAAAGTTTGATAATGTTGACAAATGCCAGGAACCACCTAAGGAAGAGAACGCACCAGCCGAGCCAACCATAGCAGATTTAATGGATTTCATGAGAAGAAACTGGGGAGATGAGATCAACTCCAAATCAGATGTCCCAATCAGAATAGATGACTATATTGGAATTGAAGTTCCATGTGATGAATTAAATGGAGAATCTTCATGTCAAGATTATAATGAAAATGCTAAAATAGCAGATATTGCACCTGAACAATTGTTTGATAATCTTGACAGGACTGAGTCAGGAAGCTTACCCGAGGAGGACTCTTGCAGCATATCTTCTCCAACTGATGAGCTTCCTACAGAACCAGTTGAGCTTCATATGGAACAGGCTAAATTTTTCCATAATTCTTTAAAGCTCCTGAAGGTACACTCTTTCCATTTTTCTACCTTGATGATACCCAATGAATTTCCAGTCCATGAGCAACATAGGTCAGATGATAATTGCATAAATTCTGAATCATATTCTGAATATGTTGATACATTTTGGGAACATGCTGAAAATTTGAGGCCTAATCAGTACCGTTTGCACTTATTAGAAAAATTAATTTTACCTGATAAAATGTATACTAATTATGGAAAATTTCATTACACTGGTAGAATCCCATTAAGTCATATGCGTATTAATATTTTATTTGGGACTGAAAGGATTCAGGGTGCATCTGCGAGCTCATCATTTCCCACCATCAGAATGGCGATTCTTCCGTGGTCTTGAACATGTTTTAACTTAATTATGAAGATCTGTCTCAAGTAAAACATGTGGAATCTAATCCAGGTGATCTTGTTCTAATACTTGAAAATTCAAATCTGATTTTGGAAGAACAATGACTGCTGCATCTGATGGAAATAATTATTTTTGCAGGAAATTCAACTCTGGAAGTTTGAGCTACTTGTTTGAACCTACTGCAAATCATTCTCTATCAGCTTTGGAGACCAAGGCTTTTCAAGGGAAGAGGATGCCGTAGTCATCCGGACCGACCCGAAAAATAATTCGGATCCAAATTTCAATAGGCCCGAATTAATCAAGTGGAGAAGAACGAGTCTTGACCCATTCCATAAATTAGCCCGACATTACTCTCTTGCGGCCCATGAAGAAGCCCAGCCCACATATTCTTCTCTTTTTAGCCCATGTTCCATCACCCGTAGCCTTTTCCATGGTCATTTAAAAAGCCCAAGCCAAATTCAAAGTGTCCAAAGCATTTATCCATTTGACTCCACCTTGACCGAGCATATACAACCTCACCACCCCCATTTACGTCATCATCGTCCCATTCCCAATTTGATGAGTTCCAGGAAATACATACAAAATCGAACGTACAAATGCAAATCCATTTCAGCCTTCATCTCTCGACATTCTCATTCACCCTCGTCGGCACCAACCATCATCAAGTCTCCGTCCAAACTGTCGTCTCCGAACACGGCCGCTATTGCCATGGCCGGTGTCATCTTCTCCATGTTCAGTCACACCCCGAACCTTCATCGACGGCCTCCACATGAAGCAGCCCTTACTCCAAGATGTGGGAATCCTATTAAGAAACCGTCATATTATCCCCGAGTCATCTCCGGCAACCGTTCTTCCTCTCCGGCCATCTTCAATGCAACGCCAGCCTCGTCTTCCCCAACGAGTCATCCTCCCCAACGTCCAGCAAGCTCCCTCGACGGCCCTCATTTTTCCCCATCCCCAGCCGGCAGTACGTCTTCCCGACTCCGGCCATGTCGAACTCTTGACGATAGTAAACCCTCGTCGGCCATGGAGATCTCCGGCAGCCCTCGCTCCATCGATGGCGTTCATCAGTAGCTCCGGAAGCTTTTTGCCAAGATCATCATCATCCCAATAGTCTCTACAATTCACCTCCGGCGAACCCCGAAAACCGCAACATCACCGAAGAAGAAAACCCCGATTCTGCACCACAAGTTCAAATTCCGACCAGTGTTCATCCCACCCCTGCCGTCCTCGTTTTAGCAGCTCCAGTCATTGCCACCAAGTGTTTTCCTACCTCCGGTCATCTTCTCCATGTCTCCGAAGAGTGGGCTTCCATCACAGGCTGCTCCCTCCATCCATACGAAGCTTGCTGCCAAGGATCATAGGGTACATTCTTGAAAATGAAAATAAGAAGAAACAAGGAGGTGAAGAAGAGAATGGTAGTGAAGCTACCAACTCAAGAAATCAACAATGAAAGGCAAATAAGCCCCAATGTCTTGTCCTCACAACCTAATTAAGTTCAATTGTTGGTTGAAGATCAATATGGTAAGCTTCAACACCAAGTTGATTTTAGTATCCAAAGGATTATGCATTAAATGGATGAAATGGGGTGATCTTTGGAGTGCTTGCAAGAAGGCAAAGTCTTATCATTCAACAAAGATGTCTTATAAAGGAAGGGGGAGGCATATTTTTACTTGCCAATGCCCCTACATAACATTACATTAGAAGAAATGAAAAAGAGAACAAAAATGGTGCTGGCCATCGTGAGAGGGAGGTCCACGTCGTGAGACCCCCTTTCATGACGTGAGAGGCGTCGTGTTCCAAACCTTGGCAACGGAGGAAGGAGGTTGGCGACGTGGAGGACTCCGTCGTGATCCTTCCTGGCGACGTGGGAGCCGTCGCAAGAGGTGGTTGGCGACGTGGCCGTCGTGAGACTGGTGACGTACGTCACTAGGCTAACGATGTGCGTCGTGAATCTCTAGCGACGTGAGGAGGAGCTTCGCGACGTGGAGTAGTGGTTCACAACGTGGCTCGCGGCTTGCGACGTGGTGGTTCACGACATGGCTCGTGACTTACGACGTGGCTTCGTCTTGCGACGTGGTCTGCCCCCAAAAATGGAGTCTTGTTACGTGCATGCATGGCTTCAGTTGTACTCTCTTTCATGGCTGGATGTACTCCCTTGCATTCTTGGATATACTCCCTTGCATGGCTCGTACGTACTCTTTTGCAAAATGTAGGATTTTCTGCATGCCTTAGACAAATTAAAGCATGCTTATACTATACTTATTTACAAAATGATAGCAAAAAATGATATATTCTTCTCCGATCAGTCTTCCGGGTTCATTGGGACGAATCCCGGACATCTGCTTGCTCGAGCTGTAGGAGCAAAGTTGCTTCAGATCGGATGGTGGATATTTTGGACAGATCTTTGTCAAAATGTTTCTTCAAAAATTCAGCAATGCGGGTGGTGAACTTCTTAGTCTGCTTTCTCGAACAGGGTCTATCTGGAAATGGAATTACTGTAGCTATCATTCCGGCTTCCACGCTAGTGGAGTCTTACAACTTCCTTGAAGAATATTTTGGCAACGTGGTGTGCGTCATTCGTCTTGGCACAGGGTATGAAATGCGCCATCTTTGAAAACCTGTGAACCACAACAAAAAAGAATCTTTAGCTCGTGCAGTGCGTGGCAATCCTAAAACAAAATCCATAGATAAATCAATCCATGGGCCGTTAGGTGCCGGCAGTGCTTGATATAGCCCGTGTGGCTTGGTGGTCGACTTGGCCCTCAGACAGGTTATGCATTTGTTGATGAAGTCTGCGACTTGCTTCTCCATCCCTGGCCAGTGGAAACGTTCTGCTAAGATGTTCATTGTTGCAATTCTACCAAAGTGTCCCATCTTGTCTCCAGAATGAGCCTCTGTGATTAACAGTTCCCTGACGGACGCTTTTGGTATGCACAGCTTGTTTCCATAATACAGAAAACCGTTCAATTGAGAAAATTCCTTAAAGGCTATTTTCTCGGTCTTCTTGTAGATTTCTCTAAAATTTGAGTCTTCAGCATATAGATCCTTTATGTGCTCGAATCCTATCAAGTGTGTGGTTGCGAAAGCTGCTAGGCTCATTCTCCTTGATAAAAGCGTCAGCAACCACATTGTCCTTCCCCTTCTTGTAACATATCACATACGGGAATGACTCTATGAATGAGCTCCATCGGCATGTCTTGAATTCTTCAACTGTCCTTGCCCTCGGATGTGCTTTAGCGTCTCATGATCTGTGTGGATAATAAACTCCCTTCCCCGCAAGTAATGTTGCCAAGTCCTTAGAGCTTGTACCACAACATAAAGCTCTTTGTCGTATGTGGAGTAGTTCAGCAGAGCTCCTCCAAATTTCTCACTATAGTACGCGACGGGTCAACCATCTTGCAACAAAACTGCGCCCATGCCGGTTCCGGAGGCGTCACATTCGATCTCGAATGGAAGATCAAAGTTGGGTAACACTAACACCAGCGCGTGGGTGAGTTTATCCTTCAACTCATCAAATGATTTATGCTCCTTGTCTCCCATTTGAACTGGAGTCCTTTCTTCATCAATGATGTCATGGGTGCAGCGATGATACTAAATTGTGGCACGAATCTTCGAAAGAAGCCACACATGCCTAGAAACCGCCTCACTTCATTGACGTTGGTCGGTGGGGTCCACTCCGATATGGCTTTGATCTTGGACTCATCTACTTTCAGTTCGTCCCTTCCGACAACAAATCCTAAAAAGGTCACTTCTGGCACGTGGAAAGTACACTTCTCGAAGCTTGCATACAATTCGGCGTTCCTCAACTTGATAATCACCTGCACAACACGTTTGATATGATCAGATTCGTTGTGACTATAGATAAGAATATCATCAAAATACACAACAACAAATTTCCCCATAAACTCCCTCAATGTTTCATTCATGAGCCTCATGAATGTGGATGGAGCGTTGGTGAGACCGAAGGGCATCATGAGCCACTCATACAATCCGAACTTGGTCTTGAATGCAGTTTTCCACTCGTCGCCCGGTTGCATGCGAATCTGGTGATATCCGCTCCTCAAGTCTATCTTTGTGAAAATGCTCGCTCCTCCAAGCTCATCGAGCATATCGTCTAGTCGTGGTATCGGATGGTGGTACTTAATTGTGATCGCGTTGACGGCTCTGCAGTCGACGCACTTCCTCCACGTTTTGTTTTTCTTCGGTACCAAGAGAACTGGCACTGCACATGGAGACAGACTCTCCCGAACCCATCCCTTATCCAAGAGCTCTTGGACTTGTTTCTGGACTTCCTTTGTCTCGTCGGGGTTCATTCGGTAGGTAGGCCTATTTGGAATGGATGCTCCTGGTACGAAGTCGATCCGATGCTCTACACCTCTCAAAGGTGGTAATCCTGCTGGCAGCTCTTCTGGGAAAACATCCAAATTATCTTCCAACATCCTATGAAAATTTTCAGGCACATTAAGTGTAGCAGGAGAGTTCTTTGAACCTCTTCACTAGGCTTGACAAAAGCTAGAAAAGAGTGACCTGGTATGGGTGCGTCTTCAATGGCTGCCTCCAGCTCATGTTTTGTTAGTAGTAAGCATCTCTCAGAACCTGTCAAAAGTAAAGGAGATGAATTAGAATTGTAAGAATTGATTACAATCCCTTTACATGAGGCGTTCTAATTCATTGTAGTATTCATCCACAGTTCGATTACCCTGCACACAAAAATTAACCTTCATGTACAAGTCATTAAAATAACTACTAGGAACAAACCTCTTTTCCATATCATGCATTAATTCAGCCCAGGTGGAAATAGTCGGGAGTCCTAGACACTGACTGTCGTGCTGGATTTGCTGCCACCAAGTCAGAGCACAGTCCTTGAATTCACACACAGCAAGCTGGATCTTGGTGAACTCGTTATATTGTTGGCAGTCATAGATCAACTCGATGGACTGTCGCCAATCAATGAATTCCTCCGGATTACTTGTTCCTTTGAATGCCCGGAATGGTGAATTTGATTCCTCGAAGATCAGCTTCTAGCCGGTTGTGCTCAACAGGTGCTCGATGTATGTCCTCTTCCTCGAAATCATCTTCGGGAAGGTCCATTGGAGGTGGATTTACATTTAGTCTCTGTCGAAGGGGGTGGATGCAATGGTGGTCTTGGAGCTAGCGCTGGAATGGCAGGTGCCTGAGGTGGTGGTGGATTCTAGAACTGAATATTTGTTGGAGCGCGAGGCCGAGGTGGTGGCGGAGGCGGTGCCCATAGGCCTCGTGGACCTTGTTGTCTGTCATATGTTCCGAATTTTAATCCCTGCTCCTCAATAGCGGTTTCGGCTTTTTCCATTTCTGACCGATTTACTCCACTTGTGCTTCCGGGAGTATTGGTCTGTGGTGATGGTGTAGGCTGGAAGGCCTCTTCGAGTCTCCGTTCCATGCGTTGCATGACTCGAGTTTGGAGCGCTTCTCCCAATAAGGAATTTCCTCTCGCCATTTCGGTAGCTAAAGTGTCTATGCGCTCGGTGATTTCAGTGACTCGCGTCTCGGTTTCATCTACAGCTTGCGCATGGAATCAAAATCAGACCTGCGGACTGTGGTCTGCCGTAGATTGAGACTTGTTAAGTGACAATATCCGGATTAAATAGGGTTAGGTAAAATGATGATTAGGGAAATAGCAAGCTTAACCGTGGCAAGATAGAAGATGATGAAGAACAATAACACAAAATAAGTAGGTTTAACTAAAGATGATGAAACTAAATTGAAAGATAAGGGATAAGAAAGCTTATGAATGAAGGGGACCCGAACTTGCCAAGGGAAGTGAGTCAAGCTCAAGATAAATAGCTTCCTTCAAGTGCATCATTCATTGACAATCCATCGAGCAAGCTTCCGAACTTGATGGCGTGAAGGAAATGAGTCAAGCTCAAGACAAACACGGATGGGGGAGAACACTTTTGAGAGAGTGTTCTCGATTTTGAACTTTGAAAATTATGAGATTGATTTCAAATTAAGCAAAGTTGGATACAAAGGAGTGGGAGGACCTATATATAGTCCAAGCGACAAGAAATACAAGAAAATACAAAAAATATAATGTTGAGGGCAAAATAGCCAAAATTACACAGTTGGTGCGGTTTAAGCAGTTGGTGCGGTCTAATGAGGTGGTGCGGTGTAGACCGCACCTCGTCGAAATGGTGTCTTCTTAACAAGGTAGACCGCACCATGATAAGGATGCCACTTACAGAGGAAAGTCTAATGTTTTATATATAAGCATGGACAAAAAGAATATTTGTTTAAACCATTATCTGTAAAGGCTGTTAGATTGGACCAAGAAAAAACTTAAGAACAAAGTAGCTCAAGCGAAAGGCAACCGAAAGGCAAAGGAAAGAGGAAAGGCCAAAGTTGGTGAGGATTCATCAAACTTGGATCAATGTCTGATATTGACCAAGACTGCATTCCAGCAAGCTGCACGAGAGCCTGACTTCTCAGGTCACTATTTTCTTGTATTAATTAAACCTGATGAATCTCTCAATAGAGCTGTTCATACTACTCTGAGGTGCGGTCTTAAACCGCACCACCTTGGCCTAAACCGCACCACTCCAATTTGTTAAGAAGACACCATTTCGACGAGGTGCGGTCTACCTGGTACAGGTGCGGTCTAAACTGCACCACCTCATTAGACCGCACCAACTGCTTAAACCGCACCAACTGTGTAATTTTGGCTATTTTGCCCTCAACATTATATTTTCTTGTATTTTCTTGTATTTTTTGTGGCTTGGACTATATATAGGTCCTCCCACTCTATTGTACACAACTTTGCTTAATTTGAAATCAATCTCATAATTTTCAAAGTTCAAAATCGAGAACACTCTCTCAAAAGTGTTCTCCCCCGTCCGTTTTTGTCTTCAGCTTGACTCATTTACCTCAAGCCATCAAGTTCGGAAGCTTGCTCGATAGATTGTCAATGAATGATGCACTTGAAGGAAGCCATTTGTCTTGAGCTTGACTCACTTCCCTTGGCAAGTTCAGGTCCCCTTTATTCATAAGCTTTCTTATCCTTATCTTACAATTTAGTTTCATCATCTTTTGTTAAAACCCACTTATCTTGTGTTCTTGTTCTTCATCATCTTCTATCTTGCTACGGTTAAGCTTGCTATTTCCCTAATCATCATTTCACCTAACCTTATTTAATCCGGATATTGTCACTTAACAAGTCTCGATCTACGGCATATATATTTAATTTGGTCTTAGAGCCAAACTTGTTAGTGCAATAGGATTATTCTCCATATTTTCATTTTTTTCTCCATGTTTTATCTTGTGTTTTTCTCCACATAAACTGTCAAAAACCCTAAAAATATTTGTTGTCTTGAAGTTCTCTGCCATACCCTTATTTCTCCATACCGTAAATATTTTGCTTGTTGTTTGATGTTAGTCTTGTTATCTTAATCTCATGTATGAATGTGTTTGCATGATTGCTTGAGTTTATTTGAATTAAACAAGATAATTAAGAGCAAACGGTGAAGGGTTTACGGGTTTGGGTGTGAGAAATTATTTTGTGTGTCTTGGTGTTCATAAGGAGTGCTTGAAGATTGAAGATTGTTCTTGTTGTTCTTGAGCTTGAAGAATAATCTTGCATGATTGTTATTGCCCATTGGACAAAAAGTTGGTAGGATTGTATTTGCTATTGACCGGGTAAAACACTTGCAAGACATTTGATGTGCCTGACAAGAGAAGAATCAATCTTGGGGAATTAATTGTGATGTACTTGTGCATTTATTGTGGAGTGACACCTATCAAGAAAAAAGATCCCAAAGAAATCTGAGATAGACACTTGTCCAGAAAATCAAGAAAAGAAAAATCTGTCCAAGTTCAAAACGGGTACGGTCTATCTCGACTAGGTGCAGTCTCTTCAACCTGGTGCAGTCTCTTAAACCGCACCCCTTACCATACACCGCACCAGTCACAAAAATATTTCTAAGTCTGAAGAAGGAGGACACCAGGTGCAGTCTCCAATCAAGTGTGGTCTACCAACATTGGTGCGGTCTAAATGACCGCACCCCATTAAACCGCACTACCTCAGAAGGAAATTTCCTGTTCAAGGCATATAGGTGCGGTCTCTATCATTAAACCGCACCTACCATTAAACCGCACCTCCAGACAAAAATTTTCACAAGTGTTGACAGTGTGACTTCCATCATTAGTGTTATTTCTACCTTATATTTTTTAGTACCCGTACAATAAGGTGGATATCGGACTGCCATTTTGTGAAACCCAAGCCCGAGAAGTCACTTGAGTGAATCGGGTAATTTTCTCGAGTGTATTTTTCTTGTGAGCTTATTTTCCACTTCTAAATTGGGACAAATATCACTGTTCTTTGCTTGCAATATCTGTTTAAAACTGTGAACTTGATCAGACTGCAGTGCATGCATACATATCTGTGCGTTCTTTGATTGAGTCGAACAGTTTCATTTGATTCTTGAACTGTGTGTCACACATATCTGTCTGTACTTCTCCTGCATCTGATTGAACTGTTTGAGCAGGCAATGAATTGAAGTGGTGTTGAGGCCCAAGACCTTGAGTGCGAATCTGAGAGTTCACTCTACATATTTCAGCACTTATTTTCTGACCCACATTATATATATATTTTTCTGAGTATCATGGCAGGTAATACGGAACCAAGCATGACTGTTAAAAGGGCTTATTTCGAGACCCTTAAGCAAACCCTTGATGTTAATGTTGCAAATATTACTGATTTGAATGAGTGTATTGATAATCAGAGCAATTAATTTGCAGGACGGATGAAATTACAGGATGAAGCCTTAGGACTGCGAGTGATGCAAAGAGTTGAGCGCAGGTTAGAGGATGCATTCCATCATCCTTCTACCTCCGGACCAAATGGAGCATCGAGAAGTAGTAGCCGGGTTCAAGAAGCTGACATGACTGAGGCAGAGGAGGCCATAGCCGAAAGGGAAAGGGAACAGTTCGGGACGTTTGATCGGCGACAGGGGCCCCCTGGACGTCGAGCACCTCCAGTAGAACCGTTTCCTCCACCTATCATGGATCAGGGATTGTGTATCGACGATCCTTTAGCCATGGCCCCACCACCTATGCTCAACAGACCCCGGAATGCGCCTGTAAAAGATAAAAATGATCACGATGATGTGGATGACAATCTACAATGCATTAAGTTCACTATCCCTAGCTTCAAGGGGACGGGTGATCCTAATGAATTTTACGATTGGAAACACACCATGGAGATGATTTACAACTGTCATAACTACTCCGATTTCAAGAAGGTCCAGTTAGCAGTTGCAAAATTCAAGGATTACGCCCTACTATGGTGGCAGAAGTTGCGGGGCAACCCCAAGTCAAAAATTGGGAATATTTGCTGCAACTTATGGAAAGAAGATTCGTGCCTTTCACCTACAAACCAGACATGTACATGAAAGTGATCAGTTTGAAATATGAGTCAAGAAATGTTGAGGAATATTACCGTGAAATGGAAATGCTCATGATGAGAGCACAGTTCATTGAAGACCCGTTGATCACACTGACCAGGTTGGCAAAGGGTTTGAGGCCCGAAATCTTTAAAGAAATTGATATGAGGCTATGTGAATATCACTGATTTGGTAAGAAAAGCCGCAAAGTTCGAGGCCCAAATCAAAAGGAGATCCCACCGGACTTCCATGAGTTACAACCCAAGCAAGCCCTGGTTAATCCGACCGCCCGAGCGGACAGAAAAATTTAAACAGCCGCAGCAGACACAGTTGCCGGTTCGTGATGAGAAAGGCTGCAAGCCTAAAGGGTTTGAACTGGGGAAGAATTTCAGGGAATTCAATCGGGATGATCGAAAACAGAGCCCAGGGCCGAGAACAACATCCGCCCGCCAAGGACAAAAGGGAGGTCACTTGTTGGAAATGCGGTAAGAAAGGCCATTATGCAAATGAGTGCAACATCCTGAGACGAGTAGCCATACTCAATACTGGCGATGAGGAAAGACCTGTGCTAGAAGTTGAACCAGGAGTGTTCAAAATTTTTGATTCTGATGACGAGGATGACTGTGACGCTGATCTAAGACACTATCAAGTGGATGAACCAGTCAATCCCGAAATTGATGATGACAATGAAGAAGATGGGAATCTGCTAGTAGCAATGAGGACGAATGCTGACAGAGAACCGAAAATTTCGTCCAACGAACAAATGGAGAATCTCTTCCATTGTCGTTGCACTATTGAAGGCAATAATGCCACTGTCATTGTTGATAACGGTAGCTGCACTAATATTGTTAGTTTATATACTATGCGCAGATTGCAGTTGCCAACCAAGGAGCATTCCAGTCCCTACCTACTGCATTGGATGAACAACAGTGGCAAGACCAAGGTCTCCCAATAGGCATGGGTCCCTATTACAAAGGGCAGCTACTCGGAAAGGGTATTATGTGATGTCGTTCCCATGAACGCATGTCATGTTTTGCTCGGAAGACCGTGGCTTTTTGATAAGGATGCCACTTACAGAGGAAAGTCTAATGTTTTATATTTTAAGCATGGACAAAAAGAATATTTGTTTAAACCATTATTTGTAAAGGCTGTTAGATTAGACCAGAAAAAACTTAAGAACAAAGTAGCTCAAGCGGAAGCCGACCGAAAGGCAAAGGAAAGAGGAAAGGCAAAAGTTGGTGAGGATTCATCAAACTTGGATCAATGTCTGATATTGGCCAAGACTGCATTCCAGCAAGCAGCACGAGAGCTTGACTTCTCATGTCACTGTTTTCTTGCATTAATTAACCTGGTGAATCTCTCAATAGAACTGTTCATACTACACCTGATTTGCCTTTGAAATTTTCCAGGATGCTTGACAAAAATTAAGATATTTTTCCGGATGAAGTGCCAGCTGGTCTAACACCACACCGAGGTGTGGAACATCGCATCGATTTTGTACTCGGAGCTTCGATCCCCAACAGACCTGCGTACCGCATGATTCCCGAGAAAATAACGGAAATTCAGCGGAAGTGCAAGCATTGCTCGAAAAGGGTTGGGTTCGAGAAAGTTTTTCTCTGAGTGTCGTCCCAGTCTTGCTTGTTCTGAAGAAAAATGGCGAATGGCATATGTGTGTTGATTGTCGAGCAATCAACGCTATTACGGTCAAATATCATCATCCAATTCCGCGACTGGACGACATGCTAGATGAACTTGGTGGTGGTAGCCTTTTCACCAAAATAGACTTAAAGAGCGGATATCATCAAATCAGAATGCAGCCAGGGGATGAATGGAAGACCGCCTTCAAAATGATGTTTGGTCTATATGAGTGGCTCGTTATGCCATTCGGCCTTACGAATGCCCCCTCTACATTTATGCGTTTGATGAATGAGACTCTTAGGCAATTTATAGGAAAATTTGTAGTAGTTTATTTTGTTGACATTCTTATTTATAATTGTACTCTAAACGATCATGTACACATGTGCAATAGGTACTGGATCGATTGAGAGTGGTTCGCTTGTACGCCAACTTCGAGAAGTGTAGCTTCTGTGTTCCGGAAGTAACATTTCTTGGATTTGTCGTCGGAGAAGATGGACCGAAAGTGGACAGATCAAGGCTATATCTGACGGGAAGCCGCCAACCACTATGCACGAAATACGCAGTTTTCTGGGTTTGAGTGGTTTCTTTAGAAGATTCGTTCCACAGTTTAGTGTAATTGCGGCCCCAATCACTGCTCTGCTTAGAAAGGAAATTCCATTCAAGTGGGGGCCGGCACAACAAAAGGCATTTGATGACCTCAAGGATAAGCTCACTCATGTACCTGTCCTAGCATTACCAAATTTTGATTTGCCATTTGAAATTGAAAGTGATGTGTCAGGTACTGGCATGGGATCAGTGTTGCTCCAAGAAGGAAACCAATAGCATACTACAGTGAGAAGTTCAGTGGAGCACAACTGAACTACTCCACGTACGACAAAGAGTTACATGTTGTTGTTCAATCTTTGAGGACATGGCAGCACTATCTGAGAGGAAGAGAATTTTTGATCAATACCGACCATGAGATGCTTAAGCACATAAGAGTTGAGGGACAATTTAGCAAATGACATGCTCGGTGGAGCACATTTAATGAGTCCTTCCCTTACGTGATTAAGTACAAGAAAGGAAAGGATAATGTTGTTGTTGCAGATGCACTCTCCAGGAGAATAGCATTGGTCACATTTGCAACAACTCGTCTGGTGGGTTTTGAGCATGTCAAGAGTCAGTATGCCACTGACAATGACTTTAAGGAGCTGTACGAGAAGGCGAAGCAAAATGGTTTCAAGGAGTTTTCCCAACTGAACGGGTTCCTGTACTTTGGTAATAGATTATGCATTCCAAAGTAAACCATCAGAGAGTTGCTGGTTCAAGAGGCTCACGTCGGTGGACTCATGGGACATTTTGGAAAGGATGCCACTCTAGGCATTCTTGTTGAAAAGTTCTACTGGCCAAGAATGCAAGCCCAGGTTGTTGACTTCATTGCTAAGTGCTTGATATGTCTGAAGGCCAAGTCAACTGTCAAACCTCACGGCTTGTACCAAGCATTGCCTGTGCCAGAAGGACCCTGGCTTGACATATCTATGGAGTTCGTACTGGGACTACCACGGACAACAAGAGCCAAACATTCAATCTTTGTGGTAGTTGATCGCTTTTCCAAGATGGCACATTTCGTACCTTGTGCGAAGACCAATGATGCCAGGCATATTGCCAAGTTATTTTTCAGAGAAGTGGTACGTCTACATGGAGTACCAAAGTCGATTGTGTCAGACCGAGATGCCAAATTCGTAAGCTATTTCTGGAAGGGCTTTTGGCATGAGATGGGCACACAACTTTTGTTCTCAACGTCTTACCATCCTCAAATGGACGACTAGACGGAAGCGGTAAATCACCTGTTGGGTAACCTTCTGCTTATAATTACTTCTTCAAATTCCAAAAGTTGGGATGAATGTTTGCCTCATATTGAATTTGCTTACAATCGCCACATTCATCGTGCCACACACATGTCACCTTTCGAGGTTGTTTACGGATTTAACCCTATGACCCCCCTCGATTTTTTGCCACTACCTAATAGTGAGCATCTTAACTACAATGGCAGGGACAGGGCTAAGGCAATAAAGGATCTACACAAGGATGTTCGGGACAGCTTGCTGAAGGCATCGAAGACATATGCCAAATTTGCCAACAAGGGCAGGAAAAAGCTGTTGCTGAAACCGGGAGATTGGTTCTGGGTGCACATGAGAAAGGAGAGATTTCCTGCACAGAGACGGGCACCGTTTTACCGAAATACCCCCGACGGGCACCGTTTTACCGACAGGCCACCGACGGGCACCGTTTTATCGACGGCCCACCGACGGGCACCGTTTTACTGACAGGCCACCCGACGGGCACCGTTTTACCGAAGTGCCCCCGACGGGCACCGTTTTACCGACAGGCCACCGACGGGCACCGTTTTATCGACGGCCCACCTACAGGCACCGTTTTACCGACATACCACCCGACGGGCACTGTTTTGCCGACAGGCCACCCGACGGGCACCATTTTACCAACATACCCGACGGGCACCATTTTACCGACAGGCCACCCGACGAACACTGTTTTAATAGCACACCCCCAGACTGGCACCGTTTTACCGACGGGCCACCCGACGGTCACCGTTTTACTGACAGGGCATCCGACGGGCACCGTTTTACTGACAGGGCACCCGACGGGCACCGTTTTACCGAAATGCCCCCGACGGACACTGTTTTACTGACAGGCCACCGACGAGCACCTTTTTATAGACGGGCCACCCGATGGGCACCGTTTTACTGACAGGCCACCCGACGGCACCATTTTACCGACAGGCCACCGACGGGCACCGCTTTCCGACATACCTGACGGGCACCATTTTTCGACAGGCCACCCGACGAACACCGTTTTATCGGCACGCCACCCGACGGGCACCGCTTTCCCGACAGGCCACCCGACGGGCACCATTTTTCGACAGGCCACGCGACGGGCACAGTTTTACTGATTAGCCACCCGGCGGGCACCGTTTTACTGGCATGCCCGACGGGCACCATTTTTCGACAGGTCACCTGACGAACACCATTTTATCGTCACGCCACCCGACGGGCATCATTTTACCGACAGGCCACCCGACGGGCACTGTTTTACCGACAGAACACCCGACGGGCACAGTTTTACTGACTGGCCACCCAACGGGCACCGTTTTACCGACAGGCCACCCGACGGGCACCGTTTTACAGACGGGCCACCTGACGGGCACCGTTTTACCGATATACCACCCGACGGGCACTGTTTTTTCCGACAGAGCAACGCGACGGGCACCGTTTTATCGACATGCCCAACGGGCACCATTTTTTGACAGGCCACCCGACGAATACCATTTTATCGGCACGCCACCCAACGCGCACCGTTTTCCCGACAGGCCACCCGACGGGCACCGTTTTTCGACAGGCCACTCGACGGGCACAGTTTTACTGACTGGCCACCCGACGGGCACCGTTTTACTGGCATGCCCGACAGGCACCATTTTACAAACAGGTTAACCGACGAACACCGTTTTATCAGCAAACCACCCGACGGGCACCGTTTTACTGACAGGCCACCAGACGGGCATCGTTTTACCGACGGCCACCCAACGGGCACCGTTTTACCGAAATGCCCCCGACGGGCACTGTTTTACCGACCGGCCACCGACGAGCACTGTTTTATCGACGGGGCCCCCGACAGGCACCGTTTTACTGACATACCACCTAACGGGCACTGTTTTGCCGACAGACCACCCGATGGGCACCGTTTTACCGACATGCCCGACGGGGCCCCCGACGGGCACCGTTTTCTCGACAGGCCACCCGACGGGCACCGTTTTACCGACAGAACACCCGACGGGCACAGTTTTACTTACTGGCACGCCACCCGACGGGCACCATTTTTCGACAGGCCACTCGACGGGCACGTTTTACTGACTGGCCACCCGACGGGCACCGTTTTACCGGCATGCCCGACGGGCACCATTTTTTGACAGGTCACCCGACGAACACCGTTTTACCGAAAGAACGCCCGACGGGCATAGTTTTACTGACTGGCCACCCAACGGGCACCGTTTTACCGACAGGCCACCCGACGGGCACTGTTTTACCGACGGGCCACCCGACGTGCACCGTTTTACTGACATACCACCCGACGGGCACAGTTCTGCCGACAGGCCATCCGACGGGCACTGTTTTTCGACAGGCCACTCGACGGGCACAATTTTACTGACTGGCCACCCAACGGGCACCGTTTCACCGGTATGGCCGACGGGCACCATTATTCGACTGGCTAACCGACGAACATCGTTTTATCAGCACACCACCCGAGGGGCACCGTTTACCGACAGGCCACCAGACGGGCACCGTTTTACCGACAGGCCACCCGACGGGCACCGTTTTGCCGAAATACACCCGACGGGCACCGTTTTACCGATCGAACACCCGACGGGCACCGTTTTACTGACTGGCACGCCACCCGACGGGCACCGTTTTACCGGCATGCCCGACGGGCACCATTTTTTGAAAGGTCACCCGACGAACACCGTTTTATCGGCACGCCACCCGACGGGCACCGTTTTACCAAAAGAACACTCGACGGGCACAGTTTTACTGACTGGCCACCCAACGGGCACCGTTTTACCGACAGGCCACCCGACGGGCACCGTTTTACCAACGGGCCACCCGACGTGCACCGTATTACCGACATACCACCCGACGGGCACAGTTTTGCCGACAGGCCGTCCGACGGACACCGTTTTTCGACAGGCCACTCGAGGGCACAATTTTACTGACTGGCCACCCGACGGGCACCATTTTACCGGCATGCCCGACGGGCACCATTTTTCGATAGGCCAACCGACGAACACCGTTTTATCAGCTCGCCACCCGACGGGCACCGTTTTTCCGACAGGCCACCAGACGGGCACCGTTTTACCGACAGGCCACCCGACGGGCACCGTTTTGCCGAACCTCCGACGGGCACTGTTTTACCGACCGGCCACCGACGAGCACTATTTTATCGACGGGCCACCCGACGGGCATCGTTTTAACGACATACCACCTGACGGGCACTGTTTTGCCGACAGACCTCCCGACGAGCACCGTTTTACCGACATGCCCGACGGGCACCGTTTTACCGACAGGCCACCCGACGAACAATGTTTTATCGGCACGCCAACCGACGGGCACCGTTTTACCGACAGGCCACCCGACGAGCACCGTTTTACCGACAGGCCGCCCGACGGGCACAGTTTTAATGACTGGCCGCCCAACGGGCACCGTTTTACCGACATGCCCGACGGGCACAATTTTTCGATAGGCCACCCGACGAACACCGTTTTATCAGCACGCCAACCGACGGGCACCGTTTTACCGACATGCCACCCGACGGGCACCGTTTTACCGAAATACCCCCAACGGGCGCCGTTTTACCGACAAGCCACCGACGAGAACCGTTTTACCGACAGGCCACCGACGGGCACCGTTTGACTGACAGGCCACCCGACGGCCACCGTTTTACCGAAATGCCCCCGACGGGCATCATTTTACCGACAGGCCAACGACGGACACCGTTTGACTAACCGGCCACCCGACGGGCACCTTTTTATCGACAGGCCACCCGACGGTCACCGTTTTACTGACAGGGCACCCGACGGGCACTGTTTTACTGACAGGCCCCCCAACGGGCACCGTTTTATGGAAATGCCCCCGATGGGCACTCTTTTACCGACAGGCCACCGACGAGCACCTTTTTATCGATGTGCCTCCCGATTGGCACCGTTTTACAGACAGGCCACCGACGGGCACCGTTTTATCGACGGGCCACCGACGAGCACCGTTTTACCGACGGGCCATCGACGAGCACCGTTTTACCGACATACCTCCTGACGGGCACTGTTTTGCCGACAGGCCACCCGACGGGCACCGTTTTACCGACATGCCCGACGGGCACCATTTTTCGACAGCTCACCCGACGAACTCTGTTTTATCGGCACGCCACCCGACGGGCACCGTTTTCCAGACAGGCCTCCCCACGGGCGCCGTTTTTCGACAGGCCACTCGACGGGCACAGTTTTACTGACTGGCCACCCGACAGGCACCGTTTTACCGGCATGCCCGACGGGCACCATTTTTGGACAGGTCACCCGACGAACACCGTTTTATCAGCACATCACCCGACGGACACTGTTTTACCGACAGGCCACCCGACGGGGACTGTTTTACCGACAGAACACCCGACGGGCACAGTTTTACAGACTGGCCACCCAACGGGCACCGTTTTACCGACATGCCACCCGACGGGCACCGTTTTACCGACGGGCCACCTGACGGGCACCGTTTTACCGACATAGCACCCGACGGGCACTGTTTTTCCGACAGAGCCACGACGGGCACCGTTTTACTAACATGCCCGACGGGCATCATTTTTCGACAGGCCACCCGACGAACACCGTTTTATCAGCAGACCACCCGACGGGCACCGTTTTTCCGACAGGCCACTCCACGGGCACAGTTTTACTGACTGGCCACCCGACGGGCACCGTTTTACCGGCATGCCCGATGGGCACCATTTTTCGACAGGTCAACCGACGAACACCGTTTTATCAGCACACCACCCGACGGGCACCGTTTTTCCGACAGGCCACCGGACGGGCACCGTTTTACCGACAGGCCACCCGACGGGCACCGTTTTGCCGAAATACCACCGACGGGCACTGTTTTACCGACCGGCCACCGACGAGCACTATTTTATCGACGGGCCACCCGACGGGCACCGTTTTACCGACATACCACCTGACGGACACTGTTTTGCCGACAGACCACCCGACGGGCACCGTTTTACCGACATGCCCGACGGGCACTGTTTTAGCGACAGGCCACCCGACGAACAATGTTTTATCGGCACGCCAACCGACGGGCACCGTTTTACCGACAGGGCACCCGACGAGCACCGTTTTACCGACAGGCCGCCCGACGGGCACAGTTTTAATGACTGGCCACACAACGGGCACCGTTTTACTGACATGCCCGACGGGCACAATTTTTCGATAGGCCACCCGACGAAAACCGTTTTATCAGCACGCCAACCGACGGGCACCGTTTTACCAACACGCCACCTGACTGGCACCGTTTTACCGAAATACCCCCAACAGGCGCCGTTTTACCGACACGCCACCGACGGGAACCGTTTTACCGACAGGCCACCGACGGGCACCTTTTGACTGACAGGCCACCCGACGGGCACCGTTTTACCGAAATGCCCCCTATATCAAAATGATAAAAAAGGAATTTCTTCTTCTTATTCCCGTGTTTGATCTCTTCCATCTCTGCCTCGCTCGTTGTCACCTATGTTGGGCAA
>JAOANR010000012.1:8685164-8726673 GCA_030278955.1 Hygrophila difformis
AGCATGTCAGCAAAACTATGCCAGTCCGGTGGCACGTCGGCTCTCGTCCACACGGGTCGCGTCAGGTGGCATGTAGACAGAACAATGCCCGTCGGATAGTATGTCGGTAAAATGGAGCCTGTCGTGTGGCGTGTCGGTAAAATGGTGCTCGTCGGGTGGCCTGTCGGTAAAATGGTGCCCGTCGAGTGGCACGTCGGCTCTCGTCCACACGGGTCACGTCGGGTGGATTGTCGGCAATACAGTGCCCGTCGGGTGGCATGTCGGGAAAATGGTGCCCATTGGGTGGTCTGTCGATATAACAGTGCCCGTCGGATGGCATGTCGGTAAAACGATGCCTGTCGGGTGGCATGTCGTTAAAAGGGTGCCCTTCGGGTGGCATGTCGGTAAAACGGTGCCCGTCGGATGGCATGTCAGTAAAATGGTGCCCGTCAGGTGGCATGTCAGCAAAACGGTGCCCGTCGCGTGCCATGTCGGGAAAACGATGCCCGTTTGGTGGCATGTTGGCAAAACAGTGCCCCTCGGGTGGCATGTCGGTAAAACGGTGCCCGTCGGGTGGCTTGTCGGTAAAATGTTGCTTCTCGGCCCTGTCGGTAAAAAGGTGCCCGTCGGGTGGCGTGTCGGTAAATTGGTGCCCGTCGGGAAGCTTGTCGGCAAAACGGTGCCCCTCTGGTGGCATGTCGGTAAAACGGTGCCCGTGGGGTGGCCTCTCGGTAAAACAGAGCCCGTCGGGTGGCGTGTTGGTAAAACGGTGCCCGTCGGGTGGCCTGTCGGTAAATCGGTGCCCGTCGGATGGCATGTCGGTAACACGATGCCCGTGGGCACGGGTCACGTCGGATGGCATGTCGGCAAAATTTTGCTAGTCGGGTGGCACGTCGGCTCTCGACCACACGGGTCACGTCGGGTGGCATGTTGGCAAAACAGTGCCCGTCGGGTGGCATGTCGGTAAAACGGTGCCCGTCGGGTGGCGTGTTTGTAAAAAGGTGCTCGTCGGGTGGCCTGTCGGTAAAACGGTGCCTTTCGAATGGCACGTCGGTTCTCGTCCACACGGGTCATGTCGGGTGGCATGTCGGCAAAACAGTGCCGTCGGGTGGCATGTCGGTAAAATGTTGCCCATCGGGTGGCATGTCGGTAAAACGGTGTCTATTGGGTGGCCTGTCGGTAAAACAGTTCCCATCGGATGGCATGTCGGTAAAACGGTGCATGTCGGGAGCTTTTCGTTAAAAGGGTGCCCGTCGGGTGGCGTGTCATTAAAACGGTGCCCGTCGGGTGGCATGTCGGTAAAACGGTGCCAGTCGGGTGGCACATCGGCTCTCGTCCACACGGGTCACGTCGGGTGGCATGTCGGCCAAACAGTGCTCGTCGGGTGGCATGTCGGTAAAACGGAGCCCGTCGGGTGGCGTGTCGGTAAAATGGTGCTCGTCGGGTGGCCTGTCGGTAAAACGGTGCCAGTCGGGTGGCACGACGGCTCTCGTCCACACCGGTCACGTCGGGTGGCATGTCGGTAAAACGGAGCCCGTCGGGTGGCGTGTCGGTAAAATGGTGCTCGTCGGGTGGCCTGTCGGTAAAACGATGCCAGTCGGGTGGCACGACGGCTCTCGTCCACACCGGTCACGTCGGGTGGCATGTCGGCAAAACAGTGCCCGTCGGGTGGCATGTCGGTAAAACAGTGCCCGTCGGGTGGCCTGTCGGTATAATGTTGCTTGTCGGCCATGTCGGTAAAACAGTGCCCATCGGGTGGCATGTCGGTAAAACGGTGCCCGTCGGAGGGCATGTTAGTAAAATAGTGCCCGTCGGGTGGCATGTCAGTAAAACGGTGCCCGTCGCGTGGCATGTCGGGAAAACGATGCCCGTCGGGTGGCATGTCGGCAAAACAGTGCCCCTCGTGTAGCATGTCGGTAAAACTGTGCATGTCAGGTGGCCTGTCAGTAAAACGTTGCTTGTCGGCCATGTCGGTAAAACGGTGCCCGTCGGGTGGCGTGTCGGTAAATCGGTGCCCGTCGGGAAGCTTGTCGGCAAAACGGTGTCTGTCAGATGGCGTGTCGGTAAAACGGTGCCCATGGGGTGGCCTCTTGGTAAAACAGTGCCCGTCGGGTGGCGTGTTGGTAAAACGGTGCCCGTCGGGTGGCGTGTCGCTAAACGGTGCCCGTCGGGTGGCCTGTCTGTAAAACGGTGCCCGTCGGATGGCATGTCGGTAAAACGGTGCCCGTCCGCACGGGTCACGTCGGATGGCATGTCGGCAAAATTGTGCTAGTCGGGTGGCACGTCGGCTCTCGACCACACGGGTCACGTCGGGTGGCATGTCAGCAAAACAGTGCCCGTCAGGTGGCATGTCGGTAAAAAGGTGCCCGTCGGGTGGCGTGTTTGTAAAAAGATGCTCGTCGGGTGGCCTGTCGGTAAAACGGTGCCCGTCGAGTGGCACATCGGTTCTCGTCCACACGGGTCACGTCGGGTAGCATGTGGGCAAAACAGTGTCGTCGGGTGGCATGTCGGCAAAATAGTGCCCGTCGGATGGCATGTCGGTAAAACTGTGCATGTCGGGTGGCATGTCGGTAAAACGGTCCTCGTCGGGTGAAATGTCGTTAAAACGGTGCCCGTCAGGTGGCATGTCGATAAAACGGTGCCCGTCGGCACGGGTCACGTCGGGTGGCATGTCGGCAAAACAGTGCCAGTCGGGTGGCACGTCGGGTGGCATGTCGGCAAAACAGTGCCTGTCGGGTGGCATGTCGGTGAATCGGTGCCCGTCGGATGGCATGTCGGTAACACGATGCCCGTGGGCACGGGTCACGTCGGATGGCATGTCGGCAAAATTGTGCTAGTCGGGTGGCACGTCGGCTTTCGACCACACGGGTCACGTCGGGTGGCATGTCGGCAAAACAGTGCCCGTCGGGTGGCATGTCGGTAAAACGGTGCCCGTCGGGTGGCGTGTTTGTAAAAAGGTGCTCGTCGGGTGGCCTGTCGGTAACACGGTGCCTTTCGAGTGGCACGTCGGTTCTCGTCCACACGGGTCACGTCGGGTGGCATGTGGGCAAAGCAGTGTCGTCGGGTGGCATGTCGGCAAAATAGTGCCCGTCGGATGGCATGTCGGTAAAACTGTGCATGTCAGGTGGCATGTCGGTAAAACGGTGCCCGTCGGGTGAAATGTCGTTAGAACGGTGCCCGTCAGGTGGCATGTCGATAAAACGGTGCCCGTCGGCACGGGTCACGTCGGGTGGCATGTCGGCAAAACAGTGCCAGTCGGGTGGCACGTCGGGTGGCATGTCGGCAAAACAGTGCCTGTCGGGTGGCATGTCGGTGAATCGGTGCCCGTCGGATGGCATGTCGGTAACACGATTCCCGTGGGCACGGGTCACGTCGGATGGCATGTCGGCAAAATTGTGCTAGTCGAGTGGCACGTCGGCTCTCGACCACACGGGTCACGTCGGGTGGCATGTCGGCAAAACAGTGCCCGTCGGGTGGCATGTCGGTAAAACGGTGCCCGTCGGGTGGCGTGTTTGTAAAAAGGTGCTCGTCGGGTGGCCTGTCGGTAACACGGTGCCTTTCGAGTGGCACGTCGGTTCTCGTCCACACGGGTCATGTCGGGTGGCTTGTCAGCAAAACAGTGTCGTCGGATGGCATGTCAGTAAAATGTTGCCCGTCAGGTGGCATGTCGGTAAAACGGTGTCTGTTGGGTGGCCTGTCGGTAAAACAGTGCCCGTCGGATGGCATGTCGGTAAAACGGTGCATGTCGGGTGCCTTGCCGTTAAAACGGTGCCCGTCGGGTGGCGTGTCGTTAAAACGGTGCCCGTCGGGTGGCATGTCGGTAAAACGGTGCCAGTCGGGTGGCACATCGGGTCTCGTCCACACGGGTCACGTCGGGTGGCATGTCAGCAAAACAGTGCTCGTCGGGTGGCATGTCGGTAAAACGGAGCCCGTCGGGTGGCGTGTCAGTAAAATGGTGCTCGTCGGGTGGCCTGTCGGTAAAACGGTGCCAGTCGGGTGGCACGACGGCTCTCGTCCACACCGGTCACGTCGGGTGGCATGTCGGTAAAACGGAGCCCGTCGGGTGGCGTGTCGGTAAAATGGTGCTCGTCGGGTGGCCTGTCGGTAAAACGGTGCCAGTCGGGTGGCACGACGGTTCTCGTCCACACCGGTCACGTCGGGTGGCATGTCGGCAAAACAGTGCCCGTCGGGTGGCATGTCGGTAAAACAGTGCCCGCCGGGTGGCCTGTCGGTAAAATGTTGCTTGTCGGCCATGTCGGTAAAACAGTGCCCGTCGGGTGGCATGTCGGTAAAACGGTGCCCGTCGGAGGGCATGTTAGTAAAATAGTGCCCGTCGGGTGGCATGTCAGTAAAACGGTGCCCGTCGCGTGGCATGTCGGGAAAACGATGCCCGTCGGGTGGCATGTCGGCAAAACAGTGCCCCTCGTGTAGCATGTCGGTAAAACTGTGCATGTCAGGTGGCCTATCGGTAAAACGTTGCTTGTCGGCCATGTCGGTAAAACGGTGCCCGTCGGGTGGCGTGTCGGTAAATCGGTGCCCGTCGGGAAGCTTTTCGGCAAAACGGTGTCCGTCAGATGGCATGTCGGTAAAACGGTGCCCATGGGGTGGGCTCTTGGTAAAACAGTGCCCGTCGGGTGGCGTGTTGGTAAAACGGTGCCCGTCGGGTGGCGTGTCGCTAAACGGTGCCCGTCGGGTGGCCTGTCTGTAAAACGGTGCCCGTCGGATGGCATGTCGGTAAAACGGTGCCCGTCCGCACGGGTCACGTCGGATGGCATGTCGGCAAAATTGTGCTAGTCGGGTGGCACGTCGGCTCTCGACCACACGGGTCACGTCGGGTGGCATGTCAGCAAAACAGTGCCCGTCAGGTGGCATGTCGGTAAAAAGGTGCTCGTCAGGTGGCGTGTTTGTAAAAAGATGCTCGTCGGGTGGCCTGTCGGTAAAACGGTGCTCGTCGAGTGGCACATCGGTTCTCGTCCACACGGGTCACGTCGGGTGGAATGTTGGCAAAACAGTGCCGTCGGGTGGCATGTCGGCAAAACAGTGCCCGTCGGATGGCATGTCGGTAAAACTGTGCATGTCGGGTGGCATGTCGGTAAAACGGTGCCCGTCGGGTGAAATGTCGTTAAAACGGTGCCCGTCGGGTGGCATGTCGATAAAACGGTGCCCGTCGGCACGGGTCACGTCGGGTGGCATGTCGGCAAAACAGTGCCAGTCGGGTGGCACGTGGGTGGCATGTCGGCAAAACAGTGCCCGTCGGGTGGCATGTCGGTAAAACGGAGCCCGTCGGCTGGCGTGTCGGTAAAATGGTGCTCGTCGGGTGGCCTGTCGGTAAAACGGTGCCCGTCGAGTGGAACATCAGCTCTCGTCCACACGGGTCACGTCGGGTGCAATGTCGGCAAAACAGTGCCCATTGGGTGCCCCAGTCGGTAAAACAGTGCCCGTCGGGTGGCATGTCGGTAAAACGATGCCTGTCGGGTGGCATGTCGTTAAAACGGTGTCCTTCGGGTGGCATGTCGGTAAAACGGTGCCCGTCGGATGGCATGTCGGTAAAATGGTGCCCGTCGGATGGCATGTCAGTAAAATGGTGCCCGTCGCGTGGCATGTCGGGAAAACGGTACCCGTCGGGTGGCATGTCGGCAAAACAGTGCCCGTCGGATGACATGTCGGTAAAACTGTGCATGTCGGGTGGCATGTCGGTAAAACGGTGCCCGTCGGGTGGCATGTCGTTAAAACGGTGCCTGTCGGGTGGCATGTCAGTAAAATGGTGCCCGTCGGATGGCATGTCAGTAAAACGGTGCCCGTTGAGTGGCATGTCAGGAAAACGGTAAATGTCGGGTAGCATGTCGGCAAAACAGTGCCCCTCGGGTGGCATGTCGGTAAAACGGTGCCCGTTGGGTGGCCTGTCGGTAAAACGTTGCTTATCGGCCATGTCGGTAAAATCGTGCCCGTCGGGTGGCGTGTCGGTAAATCGGTGCCCGTCGGGAAGCTTGTCGGCAAAACGGTGCCCGTCGGGTGGAATGTCGGCAAAACGGTGCCCGTGGTGTGGCCTCTCGGTAAAACGTTGCCCGTCGGGCAGCGTTTTGGTAAAACGGTGCCCATCGGGTGGCGTGCTGGTAAAACGGTGCCCGTCAGATGGCGTATCGCTAAACGGTGCCCGTCGGGTGGCGTGTCGCTAAACGGTGCCCGTCGGGTGGCGTGTCGCTAAACGGTGCCCATCGGATGGCATGTCGGTAAAACGGTGCCCGTCGGCACGGGTCACGTCGGATGGCACGTCGGCAAAATTGTGCTAGTCGGGTGGCACGTCGGCTCTCGACCACACGGGTCACGTCGGGTGGCATGTCGGCAAAACAGTGCCCGTCGGGTGTCATGTCTGTAAAACGGTGCCAGTCGGTTGGCGTGTTTGTAAAAAGGTGCTCGTCGGTAAAACGGTGCCCGTTGAGTGGCACGTCGGTTCTCGTCCACACGGGTCACGTCGGGTGGCATGTCGGCAAAACGGTGCCCGATGGGTGGCCAGTCGGTAAAACAGTGCCCGTCGGATGCAATGTGGGTAAAATGGTGCCCGTCGGGTGGCATGTCGTTAAAGCCCGTCGGGTGGCATGTCGGTAAAACGGTGCCTGTCGGCTCTCGTCTGCACGGGTCACATCGGGTGGACTGTCGACAAAACAGTGCCTGTCGGGTGGCATGTCGGCAAAATAGTGCCCGTCGGGTGGCATGTCGGCAAAACGGAGCTGGTCGGGTCGCGTGTTGGTTGAACTGTGCTTGTCGGGTGGCCTATCGGTAAAACGGTGCCCGTCGAGTGGCACGTCGGCTCTCGTCCACACAGGTCACGTCGGGTGGCATGTCGGCAAAACAGTGCCCGTCGGGTGGCATGTCGGCAAAATGGTGCCCGTCGGGTGGCATGTCGGTAAAACGGTGCCCGTTGGGTGGCATGTCGATAAAACAGTGCCCGTCGGGTGGCATGTCGGCAAAACGGAGCTGGTCGGGTCGCGTGTTGGTTGAACGGTGCTTGTCGGGTGGCCTGTCGGTAAAACGGTGCCCGTCGAGTGGCACGTCGGCTCTCGTCCACACGGGTCACGTCGGGTGGCATGTCGGCAAAACAGTGCCCGTCGGGTGGCATGTCGGCAAAATGGTGCCCGTCGGGTGGCATGTCGGTAAAACGGTGCCCGTTGGGTGGCATGTCGATAAAACAGTGCCCGTCGGGTGGCATGTCGGTAAAACGATGCCGTCGGGTGGCATGTCGGTAAAACGATGCCGTCGGGTGGCATGTCGTTAAAACGGTGCCTGTCGGGTGGCAAGTCGGTAAAACGGTGCCCGTCGGATGGCATGTAAATAAAATGGTGTCCTTCGGGTGGCATGTCGGTAAAACTGTGCCCGTCGCGTGGCATGTCGGGAAAACGGTGCCCGTCGGGTGGCATGTCGGCAAAACAGTGCCCCTCGGGTGGCATGTCGGTAAAACGGTGCTCGTCGGGTGGCATGTCGGTAAAATGGTGCTTGTCCGCCATGTCGGTAAAAACGGTGCCCGTCGGGTGGCGTGTCGGAAAAACGGTGCCCGTCGGGAAGCTTGTCGGCAAAACGGTGCTCGTCGGGTGGCATGTCGGTAAAACGATGCCCGTGGGGTGGCCTGTCAGTAAAACGGTGTCCGTCGGGTGGCACGTCGGTAAAACGGTGCCCGTCGGGTGGCGTGTTGGTAAAACGGTGCCCGTCGGGAGGCGTTTCGCTAAACGGTGCCCGTCGGGTGGCCTGTCGGTAAAACGGTGCTCGTCGGCACGGGTCACATCGGGTGGCATGTCGGCAAAATTGTGCCAGTCGGGTGGCACGTCAGCTCTCATCCACACGGGTCACGTCGGGTGGCATGTCGGCAAAACAGTGCCCGTCGGGTGGTATGTCGGTAAAACGGTGTCCATCGGGTGGTTTGTTTGTAAAACGGTGCTCGTCGGGTGCCCTTTCGGTAAAACGGTGCCCGCCGAATTGCACGTCGGGACGTCCACACGGGTCACATCGGGTGGCATATCGGCAAAACAGTGCCCGTCGGATGGCATGTCGGTAAAATGTTGCCCGTCGGGTGGCATGTCAGTAAAACGGTGCCCGTTGGGTGGCCTGCCGGTAAAAGAGTGCCCGTCGGATGGCATGTCGGTAAAACTGCACGTCGGGTGGCATGTCGTTAAAACGGTGCCCGTCGGGTGGCATGTCGGTAAAACGGTGCGCGTCGGCTCTCGTCGCCACGGGTCACATCGGGTGGCATGTCGGCAAAATTGTGCCAGTCGGGTTGCACGTCGGCTCTCGTCCACACGGGTCACGTCGGGTGGCATGTCGGCAAAACAGTGCCCGTAGGGTGGCATGTCGGTAAAACGGAGCCCGTCGGGTGGCGTGTCGGTAACGGTGCTCGTTGGGTAGCCTGTCGGTAAAACGGTGTCCGTCATTTATCATATTTTCCATTTGATATAAATACTGATGATGTTATTTTCTTGAAATTTTGCAGTTATACATCAATTGGTAGCATTCATGACACAGTTCCAAATGCATTATTGTGCCATACCATGACCGTTAATAATGAAGAAAAATATAAACCTCCGTATTTACTTTCTGATGGAAGGTTGGAAAGGGCTGGGAGGGTTAAAAAGTGCCCTTCGGCTCCGTTATCTTCTGTTAGCAATGGATTGATTAATGAGGATTCAGAGTGGACAAGTACACACACTGCATCAGTCATTGCTATTGGAGATCAACACATGTATGTTTTTTGTGGCTGGTGGTTTTTCTGCTGAAGAGTCTCTTAAAATTGTCATCAAATGCCATACTTTTGTAGTTTATGTTATTATAGTAGAGTGAATTGCTGCCATACTCAGGATCCGACTTTGCTCACTTCTATATGATCAATCTTAAGGATGATTTTGTTTAAATACTATTTAAAGTTTATTAATTGAATAAGATAGATTTATTTACATTTAGTTTTGTTTCCATCCTTATTCATTCCATCTATATTTTGTTGCCACTACATTAATGATTTCGTTCATTTTCTATGTGATAATTTTATGTTGGTTCCATAGCTCAGGTTTGGTACAGTAGAGGATCAAATGGGACACATATTGTGTAGAAAGCTGCATTCAATAGGGTGGGTTGTTTCGCACATTGCAGTTGCCCAAAATGATGTGAGTTTTTCCCAATAACTATGTATAGTTGACTAATTACCTCTTTATATCTTTTCCCCTTTAGTGCTTTCAATGGTGTCTATTATGTTGAGCATTTTATCAGGTCATTGAGATATGATGTAGGCATCGTGGAAAGCATTCCAGACATCTGGAAAAATGGGAAGAGAAAGAAGATTAAATCTCTTCAGGTGAAGCTCCAGACTGTTGGTTATTAATAGCTAGAAAAAAAGAAAAAAAAAAGTTGAATCAATCAAATCCAATTTTCTCACAGATAGTTAAAGCTATTGAGGATATTTTCAATTTAGTCACGATATCAACATTATATTCAGTCCAATAGATTCATGTCACATACATTCTGACACTGGAAAAAATATCCGCATTCAGATGCGACCCCCTACGAATGCTCCTATTACTTGGTGCACAACAAATGCTCTAAAGAAAATGAAACAACACGGTGCTATTTATATCACACCTTTTTCACATCGCTTTGATCAAGAGATAGACAATCCTGAGTACCACGGGCTAAGGTGTCGACTGAACTATCATCCAGTGAGATTTAAGCCTCAAATTATGGAGTTCAGTCACTAAATAGTGACTAGACTTCGTGCACAGGGTTACGTCATGGCCATACATCTTTGTTTTGGGATGGATATGCTGGAATTTGCTGGGTAAGTCAGTACTTACTGTTGATCTGAAAAGATATATGCTTTGATATATTTTCTCTAGAGGAACAAGATGTTTTGAGCCAAATTGGCAAGTCAAATTGTGTAGTCAAGGATGACAATTTGTCCAAACTAGGGGAAAAGTTTCATATTTATACTCAGACTCTCTAATTTGAGCCATATTTTTAATATTCTTCTCTAGGTAAAATCAAACATGATTCAAAATATAAATTTTGGAACATCACACGTAAAGAGATCACTATGTGTTGTGGATTTTGGTAAGTGTTTTGTCTATATTATTATATAATATTTTTCTAAGTAAAATCAAACATGATTCAAAATATAAATTTTAGAATAGCACACGTAAAGAGATTACTATGTGATTTTTGATGAATTGCTTAATGTTTTCTGAACCTTTACGGTGTATGCCTACACAGCCAAATGAGCGTAATATATCAGGACAGATAAGTTTGAACTCTTCAATGCATTTATTTTCCCTTACTTTGCCTGGTTTTTTATCTGTATTGTTTTCCCTAATCTGCACAAATTCAAGTTTATGGACTTTCAAGCATTGTTATGTTCAGAAATACATCGTTTGAGACATGCAGTTTCATGCCTGGTTCTTGTTCTGTTTTATTGCAAAAAATTTGACCCTATTTGGAGATGAAGGGGAAAGGGATGTTCTTTCCATGTGTTCTAAAATTTTGGTAAGTGTTTTGTCTATATTCTAACAAGAGATTACTATGCTGTGCACAATCCACATCGACATATCCTTGTTTTTTGTATTGTACTTATTCTTCTTTGGAATCTTACTACATTATTCCATTTATCAATTACTTTAACATTTTATTGCAGCCTAAGGAAATTAGTTACTTGCATACGAGTGACCCTACCATTGTGCATCAAGATTTGAAGGCTCGGAATTTTCTTTTGCTAAAAATGGGGTTTTAAAGGTTTGGATAATTTTTTTGGCACTACGTTACATAGAATTTTGAGCATCCTTGATCTATCCGCTACTTCAAATGTGCTGGATGAGTCTGTTGCTTGGAGATTTATAGTTTGAATTTATTAATATTTTTATATATTACAATTTACATGTTGCTAAGACAGCTAATAGTTGTCTGCTTTTATCTGGCGCAGGATAGAGATGAGGTGCAACATCAAATATCTATGTTACTGTTTATTTGATTGGCTTGCAGTATTATGATGCTTTTCTTTACTAAGTTGTGTGGTCGGGCACTGACAGGTGAACTAGCAGAAACTTGATATATTACATTGTATTGTTAGAATTGTTGAAGTTTATTCTCTGCTATTCATTTTTCTTAATGAAGCAGCAGCCTTTCAGGGGCGAAGAATGCAGAAATCATTAGTGCAGTGCAACGTCCAGGTCTGTTTCATAGTATACTGACCATAGTTTGTTGTTTGATAGACTTTAATTACTTTGTTCAGGCTTTAAATAGGTTTTTTACTCGCTACCCTATGATATTTTTCCATTCTCGTGTATCAATGTTCTCTATTCCAATGTAATTTAATGTTTTTCCATCTATTTTCCTTTCTTTCGATAACAATTTGCTCATTTTCCAAGCTTTGAATCGATTCAATTGATTTAGGCTCAAATCCGCGCGGCGTAGTGCGCCAGGACCAGTTCTAATATATATATATATATATATCTTATATATATAAGTGTGGCTTTTTAATGAATAGTAGTCCCAATGAATAGTACTACAGTACTACAGTACAATTAATACTCTCATTTGCCTCTTCCTCTCGCTCCACTAGGTTTAACCCATTACTCCCTTCTCCTGCGCCGTCTCTCCAGAACTCCACGCCTCTACCGCTCGTTGCCTAATTGTTCACGGGAAGAACCGCCTCTCCGTGCCGGTGCCGTTCGCCGCACGCACGATTTCCAAGCGGGCGTCGTCGCCACCCACCCCCTGCCCTTGCCCGCGAACTCGCGCCGTCGCCGCTCCCAGACACCTTGCCCGCGAACTCACACCATCGCCGGCTTCAGTATCCTTCGGAGCGGCGGTCATTGGCACCCACACTGCCACTACTCCGAACCGTCGCCGCCGCCCCCCCCCCTTTCCAACGCGAGTGGCCCTTCCGAAAATCTGCTTAGTACAGTGCACCTGTAAGTTTTCTGAAACCACGGAAAATTTGTTCCCACCTCTTTCTTCGGTGCGCTTATTGATTTTAAATTATGGCATCTAATTTAGTTCAATATTATAGCATGGTGTCGTGCTTGCTTGAAATGATATGGTGTCATCTCTGGTCCCAGGATAGCCATTATAATTGACTTAGATATATAGACTGACGATGCATGTCCAATTCCTATAAGATCTTTCTATGATATCCAATCACAGAGGTTGAAAGCGGAATTTATTTTTAATATATTTGCTGCCTGTTTACATATCCTCTGCAATTATTTCTTATCTACTCTATACTTATTGTTATCTCAATGTAGCTTGTCCTGGTCTTTGGTTTATTTACATGGGGATTTTTCTTTAACTATCGTACTCAGGAGCTGGGAACCATTATCCTGTACATAAGCTGTTTTTAGTTTATCCCATGTTGTAGGTTGTACACATGTAATCATTAGTTGCTGCATTCTTGGATATTCCTGAGTTGCTTAGTATTATGAATGCAAAGAGGCCTTAATCGTATTAGCAATTGCTTTGTATTCTCGAGCATATTCTGATACTGAGTTGTACTCCTGGAAGGATTTTTTGTGAATAGTAACTTAAACAATTATTGAAGATATCAAAAGACCAATATCTATCTCTTTTTGTTCTCTCTTAAGCTGTTTTTAGTTTATCCCATGTTATAGGACAAACTACATTGAGATAACTTAAAATGTTGCCGCTGCATTATCCATTTTCTGTGAAATTTGCGCTTCCCATAATACGATCCGCTGCTATATCCGTTTACTGTGAAATTGGTCCCTGGGTTTACTTGCATAGTGAAAATTTCGTCTGCCCTGCGTCCACCTGCTGTGAGAATGGTTATTTCGTGTTTCTTTTGAATGGGTTTACTTGGATATCCCTGGGTTTACTGCTATATCCACCACATTTTCTTCCTGGACTGTGAGAATGGTTATTTTGGGTTTGTTTAGACTTTTAATCAATTTTGGGCTCAACCTGCAGTCGTTTTATTTCAGTATTGACAATTGATTTATAAGCGCATTCTGGGCACCAAATGTTAAGACCGATTTAATGTCAATAAAATGACTGATTTAATCCTTGTTGTTTTACAAGGATTGAATTGATTGTCAATTCTGCTGACAATCGTTCTTTTTATTTTGGAGTAGCTCTGGCCTTTTTTATTTTGTATCATAGAGAAAACCATATTTGTCAAAAGTATGTACTGAAAACCTGAAATTGTTCTTTTGCAGTTGCTGTTATGATCGATAGGGTTTCTAGATATTGGATAACATGGATTGCATATTCCGTTTATTGAATAAGATAAAAAAGAACAAAGTTAAGTAATTGTAGTATGCTAACACAACAATATGCTATTGCTGTATCAATTTTGTTGGCACTTGGCAGAATATGATTGTTGTTCTTTTTCTTTGTTATTATTTTGTGCTGAGATTTATTGCGATTCAGTAGAATTTGACAAGCAAGTAGATTTGATTATGCTGCACAAACAGAGTGGATCATGCTCTCATTTCTTAAATTATCTTTGTCAGTCCTCCACATTATTGGAGGACAAGGTCTACTCGTGCTAGCTCTGTTCGTAACTACTATTATAATATGTTCTATGATGGCTAACGAATGCATGTTCTTATGTGTTTATGAAAAGAGATTGACAAATATATATCTCCTTTTATTGATTTTGCATTTTGTTTGTATTGTCTTTCTATGGATTATTTATTTTTCAAAGTTCTTTTCAGTTATTGATGGTCACAATGGATCTGCAGCTGCTTTATATTCGAAAGAGCATCTGTTGAACAACGTCCTGTCTGCTATTCCACCAGATCTTAGCAGTGACGAGTGGACTGCTGCATTGCCCAGAGCTTTAGTTGCAGGATTTGTGAAAACTGATAAAGAGTTCCAGGAAAGAGGTATGATTGATTTTTTTTTAAATTTAAAAAACTGATTATCTTTTCCAACTATGAGTTAGATTCTAAGTGGAATATGATTTCTGTAAGCAGCAAATCAGAATGTGCTGAGATAACTTCCGTTAGATATTGTGGTGGTTAAAGTTTTCTATATATGTTGAATGAGGATTTATTAAATTCCAGGCTTTCAACTTGAACGCCAAATTCTGACTTGATTGTGTTGCAGATTCATTTTACATGTCCATCTACTGAAATTCCTATATGGAATTAAAATCCTTCCTTTTTATCATCAATGTGACAGCATGTACTGTAACATTCATCCAAAGTTTTTCTGCTTGGGTTTCAACATATAGTTACAGAAATCATCTGGATTGAATCTACGAAAAGAAGATTTCGGTGATAGTTGGCTTAGCTTTTTTGAATTTAAAGTTTTTTTGAATTTAAATTTAAATTTAAGGAATTAGTTTTTTGAATTGGTTAAGGAATTGGTTAGATAGAGTATCAACTGTAAGGAATTGGTTAAAGGTTTTTTGAATTTAAATTTAAGTATCAAATTATTTAGATACAGTACTTGAATTGGTTAAAGGTTTTCAAGTTGAATTCATCAAATTAATAAACTGTTGAGCATCGAATCATAGTTAGGCTTAATAATTAAATTAAAAGAGAAAAAAAATATAAGAGTTAAATAAAACTTAAGTATATAAAGTTATTAAATTAATATATGCTTTTATCGAAACATTTAAATTTATTATATAAATTATATATCAATAACCGTACTATTTTTTTTAAATAGCGTACTCATGGTATATTGTTTGTACATGCCAATTATTAGCCTTGTCCTTAACGATGTTCAATGGATTATATGGCATGTATGCCTGGACGTTTTTATACGTTTCCTTCATTAATTTTGGTTTATATTTTAAAACGACAGATGAGTGAGGACATCTCATCAACATCCCAACAACACGAATCATAGGTACTTGGGTACAATATTCGACAGTAACGCATCTTGCACAGACGAGCTCAAGCAGGCGAGGCAATGCACCAGGTGATGCAGCCATCTGGCACGGTAGAAAATGCACCTTCCAGTCGTTACCGACAACGTATTAGCAATCGGCGCGCGTCAGCACCTAAACCACAAGCCATTAATGAAGAAACCAGTACCCAGGAGAAAGTGTCCTATTACTCTTTTGCATATGATCATGTTCAATACCCTTTCATCCATCCATATGGCCAGCCAGGTTGGCAACCAGGCATCGTTAAGCGCAAACGTTATGCGCCTACACATGCTGCTACTGCAACAGCTGAAAATCTTTTTGCCAGTCTACATGAACCATCTCTTCACATACGGGAAGAACGTATGCTCTTTAAACTCCTTTACTTTATTATCTTTGAATGATTTCTATTCTTGCCTTAATACCATTCATTTACCCTTTCCTCCAGCGCCTCAGAAAAGGCAAAGGCGCATGGATAAAAGCCATGTCTCAATTCGTGAGTATTACGCATACCGGCTACAGATCCGCCTATCAGTGTCAGGCATCCTGCTAAACACCGGCCTTTTATTCCAGCAATATATTGTTGACCAATATATCAAAATTGAAACGCAACGCCTTGACTTTTTCAGATCAGAACAAAATCAAAAAATCCAAAGAATTGAGACCATGCAAGGAATTCAAGATGCTTTCAATCTACAAGGGATAGATGATCTTAATCAAATTGGAAAACCAATTGTGCTACCCTCTTCTTTTATTGGTGGTCCTCGTGATATGCACCGTCGTTATATGGATTCGATGGCTCTTGTTCAAAAATTCGGGAAACCTGACTTCTTCATTACAATGACATGTAATCCCCAATGGCCTGAAATTACACAACATCTTTCTCAAAATGAGAATTGCACTAACCGGCCTGACCTCACTTCCCGCATCTTTCGTGTGAAACTTCAAGAGCTTCAAAATGAACTGTTCAAAGAACATGTATTGGGCCATGTTTGTGCTTACTCGTATGTCGTTGAATTCCAGAAAAGAGGCTTGCCACATGCTCACATATTATTAATCATGCATCCTGAAGATAAAATGGACGATCCTTCACAATATGATGATTTCATTTCTGCTGAACTTCCCAATCCTACTTCACAAAAATATCTACATGAATTAGTTACAAACATATGCTTCATGGCCCTTGTGGAACAGACAATCCATGCAATGTTTGTATGTGGGATGGAAAATGTAAAAACCATTACCCTAAAGAATTTAATGATCTTACAACACATGCCTCTAATGGATATCCTTTATATCGTAGGCGAAATGATGGGTTAGTTGTGTTTTCACGCAATCAATTATTGGACAATAGATGGATTGTGCCTTATAACCCATACTTGCTGTCAAAATTTGATTGCCATATAAATGTTGAAATTTGTTTTTCAATTAAATTAGTCAAATATTTGTATAAATATGTGTACAAAGGTCATGATCGTATTGCTTTTTCTGTGCGTGGGTCTGAGCAATCTGAACAAATTGATGAAACTACCGCATTCCAACAGGTCGTTGGGTTGCCCCCACAAGGCATCCTGGCGTATTTTTGGGTTCCTCATGAATGAAATGCGCCCTGCTGTTATATCACTTCAACTACACTTGCCAAATTATCAGTACACAACTTTCTGTAAAACTGCTTCTATTGAAAGTATAGTAGAAAACAGTCAAGCACAACGTACGATGCTTACAGATTTTTTCCGCATGAATAGGAATGATAGTTTTGCCAAAGACAAAAACCTTTTATACAAAGATTTTCCAGAATATTTCGTATGGGATTCAAGAAACAAAGAATGGCATAAAAGAAAGCAAGGAATTGTAGTGGGACGCATTGTCACTGCACGCCCAAATGAAAATGAAAGATATTATCTCCGAATCCTTTTATAAAACCGTCGGGGTCCAACATCATTTGATGACATTGCAACTGTTAATGGTATGCTATGTGAAAGTTTTCGAGCTGCATGTGTGGCCCTGGGTTTGCTAGAAAGTGACACAGCAATCATTTATTGCCTAACTGAAGCTTCACAGTTCCAGCTTCCAAATTCATTCTCCCAACTCTTTGCAACACTCCTCATATTTTGTAGTCCTTCTGAACCTCAAAATCTATGGAATCAATTCTATCAATTTTGTACTACTACTGTATCATCTACTACTAATGCTGCTGACACATATATTGAAGTGCAGGGTGCTATGAATGTTAATAAACACCTTTCTGCAACTGGAAACACTTTAGCAGACTTTGACATTATAGTAAATAATGATCCAATATCAAATATAAATGAGAATATTTTCGAATATGCTTCTTTCACACATTCTTCGTTATATGATACACTCCCATTACCAAACACTTTGAATGAAGAGCAATATCAAATTTTCCAAATTGTTGCAGAAAAGTTAGAAAAACAATTGCCTTTTGTATGTTTCATTGATGGCCCAGCTGGCACCGGGAAAACATATTTGTATAATACTATTCTCGGTTATGCCCGTAGATCGAATTTAATTTCAGCTGCTGTAGCATCATCTGGCGTTGTAGCTTCTTTACTACCAAATGGACAAACAGCACATTCAAAGTTTAAATTACCATTAGATATACTTGAACATAAATCATGTAGCATATCAAAACAATCAAATCTAGCAACACATTTGAGAGAAATTGCATTGATTATTTGGGATGAAATTTCTATGTCACGCAAGGAGCTTATTGAGGCATTGGACTATACTTTAAGAGATATCACCGATGTTGTAGAGCCTTTTGGTGGAAAAGTTGTCATATTTGGTGGTGATTTTAGATAGATCACCCCAGTCATACCGAACGCTACGAAAGACATTTACATTGAGGCCAGTGTTGTCTCGTCAAATTTGTTTCAGGCTGCTCAAAAATTTCATCTAAAAAAAAATATGCGTGCGCAAAATGACCCTGCTTTTGCAACATTTCTTGATGGTATAGGGAACAATACATGCCTAAACTCAGCTGATGGTGAAGTCCAGATTCCTCGTAATAATTTAATTCCATTTCAGGATGATAACATTCGTGCATTAATTGAAAAAATATATCCCTTTCATATACTCTGATTCCCTTCTAATGAGGCCTTTGTATCGCGATCTATTCTTACAACTACAAACGAAATTGTTGATCACATTAATGCTGTTATCTTAGATCAAATCCCTGGTGAGATAATGACATCTATTTCAAGGAATAAAACTAAAGATCCAACTCAACAAGCTCATTATGAAGATTTGCTTAGTACGATAACTCCTAATGGAATGCCGCCTCATATCCTTACCTTAAAGAAAGGTGTCCCGATAATGTTGTTATGAAATCTATCCCCATCGAACGGTCTATCAAATGGAACCAGACTTATCTGTAAGCACATGTCAAATAATCTTCTTGAAGCTGAGATCATTACTGGCCCATGTTCTGGCACAACGTGTTTCATACCTAGAATACCCCTTATACCGAAAGAAACGAATAAAACATCTATTGAATTCACTCGAATTCAATTCCCAGTTAAATTGTGCTTCGCTATGACAATAAATAAATCACAAGGCCAAACATTACAACATGTCGGTGTATTCATTAAAGAACCTGTTTTCATGCATGGCCAATTATATGTCGCTTTGTCTCGTGCACGCTCATTTGATACTCTATACATAACGATTCGTCCACCTGATCAAATCGTCGCACAAGGAAATGTTTTTGTTGAATGGACCTGAAATATTGTTTATCAAGAACTTTTACAGGCGGCAGGTGTTCAAAACTAATTGGTCTGAAATCGACTCACAAGGGTCACCTGCGTTGTATTCCATGTATAATTCATACACAATATGTCACATGCTTTGTAGTTTAAGCTTGTATAATTTACTCCATTTTCATGCATGATCTGATGGAAGTAAAACTTGTAGGTTTCATGTACTGGAGAAGAGGAACTTGCACTCATTTTCCGCATACAGAATGTACTGGATATGCTGCAGCCTACAGAATTGCCCAGTATTTCCTTCTGATATCTATCCTGTTGCAAGAATGGTTGTGAGTATTCCCATATTTCATGAGATATTTATTTTGTTGCAAGAATCCGACACTATGCTAATTGTCTCCTCAAAATTTCATCATGAAAAAGTCTGAGATTATCATTACCATTAGTTGTAATCCCCTAATATTTATTCAGGTTAAAGAGCCCGATGGTCATTATAATTTTCAGGACCTCTTCTTTATTTTGTTAATTGCAACTCCTTTCATAGGTACTTTAAAATTTATACAGTTATTGTTCTTGTAATATGTCACTCATTAATTCCTTTACATCCAATAATGTTTCTTCAATTACCCATGTCTACTTCAATCCCTTCTACGTGCTTCAGTATGTAGTACGCATATGAAACGCTGCTTTAGGCCAAGCTCATGTCTAATTCAGTCTCAGCTATAAAGTAAGTGGAGGTATGTATTAAATTTTTTAATTCTTCTTCTATGATTAGATGTGTACGTGTTAAAATTTTTTGCATTTTTATGATGCTTCTGTCATTGCACCTGCTCTCAATTTTTTTTTTTTTTGATTTTTTGATTCTTCTGTCATTGGAGGTATGAGATGTATATAGCTTTCCATCCTACTGTTTAGCATTGAATTAAAAAAATAATTTTCCCTAATGTTTGTACTTTGCAATGACAAGTTGTTAATCTTGGTTTCTTATTCCTTTATTTATTGTAATGATACTTTGGAGTGATTATGTCATGATGCTGCTATAGATGTGCTTGGCACTTCACCCACAGGTTTTGATCATGATTTTGCAATCTTGATTACATTTCTTAATGTTCTTTTTTGTTTGGGGGGCTTTCGTTTAGCTGCATCTGCTCTTTATATCAGATATGGAAATTGTGAATAGGTGTTGACACATTATTTCAGATTGGACCATGCTTAACAACAAAGAGTGGATAGCTGCTCTTTAGATATCAGATATGTGTGGATACAATAGGTGTGGATACATTATTTCAGATACATGCTCTTTAGATATCAGATATGGAAATTCTGAATCTATTTAAGTTTATCTATTTAATTAGTTTAATTCGTTATTACAGTTTACTGTGCACTGCAGCTGATAAACAAAACAAAGTTCAGGAAGAAAAGGGCATTATAATCCAATTGCTGATTAGTCGTAGGTAAAGTGCTACATCTCGTGTCCTTCTTGGTTAGGCCATGGAGGCCAAGGATGAGCAGGATATAGATTGTGTGATTGGTATATGTTGTTCATTTCCTGTTATTGTCTTTTTCTTTCAAAACCTTCACTATTCCATGACACTACCTGGGGTGTTCATTTACGAATTCTGCACATAGGTGTTTCGTGGTTATGATCAAGATAATGTACTGCTACTTGCAAGAAATCCTGTACAACAATAAATCCAAAGCACTTAATACTATTCTTTGGATGTCATTCTCACTTCCTTGCTTTAAGTCAGGTTCAGTTATTGCCTATGCAACATCTGCCTTGTCATCATGATATCATGTTTACTTATTCACGTTTTACTTCATATGCAGGTTCTTTTTTTATCAAGTTCATGTGCCAGAAACTCTGTTCACCATTTCTCTATGTATATGTCGCTACTTGTAAATCATTCCAAGGTAACTTTTTCCTTTTTTTCCCCTCCATATGATTAAGTTTTATCAGATGGTTGTGCTTCAACTATATTAATGTTTTTGGGTAACAAATATGACAGGACATTGCTTGTGTCTGTGCTGATTGCATAATCTGATAGCTTGGGAATGGCCGTGGCTATGACATCAGATTTTTTTGTCTTTATCAGATTGCTTGGGAATGGGCATCGCTATGAAAAGTCCTTTCCTCAGGCAAAGATGGTCATTATAATCTGTGCTGTTTGAAGATTAAGTGAATGAGAAAATGAGAACAGGGTTGTTTGCTTTTCCTTTCCCCACTTTCACATTAAATAGCTCAAGATATAACATATGATTTACAACAATTGTGGGTGCCTTAATCGCTATTAATGATTTCTACAAAGGCGAAGCACTGATATTGAAATTGTGCAGGCAACTGGAGAACAAGAAGGCATTGGACAGGCTGGTCTTTGACAACCCTTACTGGAATGGACCAAAATCAACAACCTTGCCAAATATTACTCAAACCAACATTGATGCTCTGCTCCAATCCCCCCAGTAAGAGAATTTTAGAACACATATGCACAATTAAATTGTTTCTGAAGTTGCTTTGAAGTTGCTTTACAACAGATTGCTTCACTTCCACACATAAGAGTCACCCTCTACTATTTTCTCAATTCCCGCAGACATGATTGCATTTCTTTCTTAAATTAGGGAGAATATCAATGTATTGCAAGTTTATCATATCACCGTTCATACATTTGCAAAAAATATAATACATTCAACGATAACAAAAACATTGCTATGCAGCCAACAATATCATACACGTCGAAAAAACACGTTCTTAATGCAAACACCATCCCGCGCGGCGTCGCGCATGCATTACGAGTTCTAGTGTATATATATATATGGAGGTTAATGGTATAAGAATGGCCAGCAAAGATGCAGATAAAGTCGTTTCGCAAAGACTTGCACATGCACCACTTTTTCACAAACGAGTGAATGGCAAAAGTAGAGATATGAATCCAATTCCAATATCAAATGAATGACCATCTAACCCAAGAATATAACTCGGTAGAAAAATGCATTACGTTTTCTTATTAATTACTTCATCATACTATACATTATTTCCTCCCAGCACAATAAATCAACAGTAAGATATTAATACTATAATAAAGCTAGCTAACATCAAGTTATATCTAATTATTTGTCACAATAGTTATCGAGCTCCCAATCTAATAGTCTCAAATGGCCCAATCAAATAGTCTCAAATGACATTAGGATTGTGAGATATCAAAAACCCTCTGAATAACGTTCAGAGGGTTTGGCAGGCTACTTTCAAATACTACCTCTGTTTTGTTATTATCAATGCACGGGATTTAAGAAAGAGTGAGAATGGAATATTTCATTATTGGAGGGCGAAGAGAAAAGGCATATTTTACTAGTATTACTTAATGGAGAGGAGCATAACCAAGAAGGTAGTGCATCACTTATTTCAAAACAACAAACAAACGTATTGATAAATTTTTAACTGGTTCGATAATTTTAGTTATTTAACATTTTCAAATAACTATAAACATTTTAGTATGAATAGTTGTTCATATTAGCTCATTGATCCTTAAAAAGGATAATTTGGAAAACTAACCGAACTTTTCAAAATAACTTTTAGCTTTTCTATATATATTACTATTATTTATACAAAATTTTAGCATTATTACACAACACTTAATGCAAAACCTTAATAGTTGAACTAATTCAATGAACTATCAGCAAATAACAGCAAATGCACAAACAACCCTTAAACCTAATAGAATTTTTAGAATTATGATTCATATCATACTGAATGTTGGAAATTCCGATATGGATACTTCTCTGGAGTTACTTTTATCCAACATCCACGTTAAGTTTTATGGATTGGGGTTCAAAATCTAAATTACTACATGTACTAAATCAAAATGAGTCATATAGTATTAACTCATACGGAACTCATCTTATCCCTTGACATAGTTCCCTTCAACGGGAAAAGATCGGCATCTCAGTGTAACACCCCGGATTTGATAACCCAGGCCGGGATGCCACCGCCACACCTCCCAAGCAAGACACGACTTCATTCGAGCTCACTTGAGAGATGCAATGCTAAGGGTATAAAATATTTTAAAACAACCAAGTCCGGAAGTACTTATATTTAATAATAATCATCCATATACGCAGCGGAAATATAAGTTGTGCAGCGGAAATAAAATATAAGGGCCGACATGGCCAAAACTCGGGTTAACAGGCCCGTATGCGGTCTCATGCAGAAAATAATTTAATGTCCAAAATAAATTCCCCCGGATGTATGCTCATGCTTCATACTCTGTCATACATACTCTGTCATAGAAAAATAAACAACGGGTTTTATCAGTATATAAAATACTGAGTAAGTTAATTCCTAACGTAGCAATAAAGGTGTTTTAAAATTTTAATAATTAAAAACTCATTTTTTTTAAACATGCATATTAAAAACATGTAATTTAACTAATTAATAGACAATAATTTAATACACATATTCTCATAGCCAAATTAAATTTAAAAATGGGAATTTAAGGCATAGGCATAATTTTAAAACATGGCATATTAAATAGCATGAGTAAAGGCATAATTTAAAAATAAGATAAAAACCTTTAAATTTTGTTTCCATGAGTAAAAATATAATTTAAAATAAGGATAATGTCTTTTAATTTTTCCCCGTTACTCCACAATCTTAACAATATTTCGTTTAGCCGGCGATCCGGCGGCCGCAGCCAATTTAGTAAGTGTCATTTAGCCGGCGATCCGGCGGCCTCAGCCAATTTAGTAAGTTTCATTTAGCCGGCAATCCGGCGGCCTCAGCCAATTTAGTAAGTTTCGTTTAGCCGGCTATCCGGCGGCCTCAGCCAATTTAGTAAGTTTCGTTTAGCCGACGATCCAGCGGCCGCAGCCGTTTCGTAAGTTTTTGTGTAGCCGGTCGTCCGACGGCCATAGGGGTGATTAACGAGTAGTGCTACTCGAACTCGACTCGGCACTTGACTCGGAAAAAGCTCGACTCGTACTCGAAAAATTCGAGTCGAGTCGAGTATCAAGTATTCTAATTGAGTATCGAGCTCAAGCTCGAGTAGAAGAATATGATACTCGTCGAGTATCGAGTACTCGTCGAGTAGTCGAGTCGAGTACTCGTTTATTAATTAATTTTACTGCATTTTATTTTATATTTAAAAATTCCCACAATCCGATATCAATAATTATAATCAAAATATTCTAAGCCCATTACCTATTCTCACAAGCTAATATCAATATTTAAACATTTTGTTTTCTCTATCCATTTATGGATTCATCAATTTTTCATATGCTTTAAAAAAATCAATTTCCTCATATACCACCCTATCATCCCAATGAATTTTTTATTTGCATTTGAGATTCCATATCAGTAATTATAATTGAAATACTCTAAGTAATTGACGGAACACATTATTTTACTCACAAATTTAAATTGATACGTATATTTTTTATTTAGTACAGTATGTTTCTATTGCCATGGGCTTTTTAATATGCCTTTTTGTCGCAATCCAATTTTTTAAACCCATTAAAGTCATACTCGTCACAAAGGATTGATGTCTTTTTGGGCTACTGTGTAAAAAAAAATGTTTGGAATAAACAAAAAAAAATTATGCTTGTGTGTAAAATGTATGTTTCAAATTAGCAATAAACAATTGTAAATTTATTTAAATGAATCTGATCTTTTGATTGGCTTCTATTGATAATGAATAAAACTAATGAATTAAACACAAAATAGAAAAGGTCAAACAACTCAAAAACTCATAATACGTCCTTCGTTCTTGAATAAATACAACATGTTGAAATATGACACTATTCACACAAACACTTTGACTTAAAGTTTTATCATAGTTATACAAGTTAAAATATAGCCAAGTGAGATCTTGTTAGATTCGTCTCGTCGTGTAGTTTTTTAATATCGAACTTTTAGAATTTTTACTTGTACCGAATTTGAGTTATTAATAGTTTAAAATATGCATTGGACTGCGTGCTGGGTAAGTCCGTAGCACTTATAAAAAAACAGAAGAATTATAAGATAAGGGGCCTAATCCAAAAAAAAAAAAATCAAGCTACTCGAGCTCGAGCTCGAACTCGATGATACTCGAGCTCGAGCTCGAGAATCCCTACTCGACTCGAGCTCGAGCTCGAGCTCGAGTAGTGATATTTCCCCGTCAAGTCAAGCTCAAGTAGTTAACTACTTGGGCCGCAGCCATTTCGTAAGTTCTTGTGTAGCCGGTCGTCCGGCGGCCGCAGCCGTATCCGCCATACCCAGTAACACTCCGGAGCCTCGGGAAACCCATACGGATACTCCCGATAGTGTAGGCCATATATCTCATCGCCGTTTTGGCGTAGTTTTTCATTCAAGTATCTTGCGTCCATTATAGGCATGCCGAAAAAGGCTAGAGGGGCACCCTGCAGAGAACTCACCCCTACCTAAGTATCCGATATCATTTCAACTTAGTGTAACGGGATTTTTGAAAAATATAGTCTTATCGTATATCAAGGTTTCGATCGTTTGTTTCGAAATTTCAAAATCTCACAAATTTAAGGCCGCTCGTTGTCACAGTTTACGCCTTTTTAATTTAAAAATTCATTTCAAGTCTGAAAATCTAAAATTTTTACAGTATATCAAAAACACCCTAACAAACAACTTTCGTGTTTTAACAATTTCGAAATAAGGTGAGGAAACATGTCAAAAATCGAGTTCAATACACAAACAGTGTGCTATCCGGATTCAGTTTTGACACAGTTCAAAGATTCGACTTTTTGACATACCAATGGACTCTAAAAATTCTGAAATTTTGTGGACACATACTAGATATGATTATCTACAACTTTTGTTTACATTACAAAGATTAATTCGGAAAAGAAATCATAGAAACATGCTCATCAAGTTCGGACACATATGCTGTCAGCTTTTCGAAAACATTTGAAAATACAGTTTATGTTTGACGCGATTTGAGGTAGTAAACGTTGATGAAAATCTCTGAAATTTTTACACAACATAGCTTAAGGTGTTAGGATCAAAATTCTAGTTTTGAATTTTTCGGTTTGAACTCTCGAAATAGGGGTTTTAAACGGATTTCAGAAAACGCGCAAGTTGGGTGTGATAGAGGATGTCTCCGGGTCGTTCGGAATCGACGGATGGCTACGAACGGATATCCTCAACCCAATTTCCTCTCCCTTTGGCTCCGATTTGTGTTTACAAGTAAAAACCCATAGGTTAGGATGATGTTTATGATCTTAAAAAGAATAGAAAATCTGATTCACATCTTACCAATAATCCAAAGCCTGAAATCCTTGATCTACACACTCCCACGGTCGGTTTTGGTTGCCGGAAAGCCGTCGAAAAGTCGTCGGAAGTTCGTCGGAAAGGTGGCTTCGGTTTTAGGAGAGTTTTGGATGAAGAGGTGCCATGGATCTCTTGGTTACCAACTTGTTTAAGGAAGATTATGGAGTGATTAGCGGAAGATTAAGAAGATGATAGATGGAAGAAGATGTACTCAAATACAAAGTAAAAGGGATAGGGAAGCTAAACCACAACAAGAACCGTTGGGGGAAGCAACCAAGGTGTTCAAAACCTTGACCTCAACCCAATCCTTCAACTCAAGCCTTGGTTTGTGTAATCACAATGGATGCTTCAATCCAAGATGATGAATGTTTCCCAACAAACATACAAAGGTGTGTGAGAGGGGGTAGCTCTCGGTTTGATCTTTTGAAGAGAAAATGATATATTTTTATTCAAGCAAAAGATGTTACAAAATGAAGGGGGAGAACCTATTTATAGGCCAAGCCCCTTAGAAAAAAAACAAAGGAAGTGGAAAATACAACTGAGAGGTTCAATTCGGTCTATGTGGGACCAATTCGGTTTAGACCGAATTGAGGACAAGACCGAATTGATCTCAATGCCTTAGCCAAATTTCACATGTTCTTATTTTCTACACTATTACAAAATATTATATCCGACCAATCTCCGACTTGTCCGAAAATTGTCCGACGGCCGACGGTGGCTCCGGCCGACCTCCGGCCAACCTCCGTCCAATTTTCTGGCGAGCTCCGTTTTATCCTCCGGTGATGCTCCGGTGCTCCGGTAACTCCTCCGGCGACGGTGATGGTTTAATTCTTCAAAATTGGGGATTCCATGGATGGAATCCCTCCGGTCTCATTGAGTTGGATCATGATCAATGCTTTCGGGTTGCGGCCTTCTTCTTTGTTGATTTCTTCTTGGAATTCCTCAGTCTTAAGAAGGGTCGCAATCCGGTCCATGAATTTCTTTGCCCTGCTCCTGGAGTGTGGTCCCGATGGGATTATTAATGCTGTCGATTTGGCTCCCACGCCAAGAGGGGTTTGGAAAACAGGTGAATGGGGCTGGGGATCATCCAATCCCGTCCTAAAAGCCTTCCCCTCGTCTGAGATTGACTTACCTTAATCGGGGGTCGAAATTTTGGCAAGAAATTGCCGAGGTCGCGCGATTTGCAGCTGGCAGTGTAGTGGCGCGGGGTTGGCGCGGACCGCGCGGGGACCGCTTGGATCCGGTCCGGACCGGGTCGTGCGATTCGTCAGGTCCTTTCCTCCTCTCTTTCGGACTTCTATCCTTCTACATTTTCGGTTCGATTTTCCGGGTCGTTCTCGGATTATAAATTCTTATCTTAAATCCATTTCGACTTAATATTGATTTCGTATTTGAAATCTTAAATCCGTCGGTTTTGGATTTGTCGGCTTCTAATTCGTCGTCTTCGATTCCCGTGCAATGATCTATTTATTTAAATGATTTTCGACTTCACGGTTCTTGGAATTGAAATTCTTTTCTTTCTTGAATTTAATTCCAATTTTTTTGGGATTAATCCATGGAATATCTTCGGGCTTCCTTTCCCTCTTTTATTCCATTTTGAATTTATCGGTAATTCATTTTCGAGCAATAATGAATTATTTTCTTCTTCTCGGAAATATTTCAGCCTTGATCGGATCAAGAAATAAATTTTATTCCTTTGAACGCCGATAAAAATCCCGGGTGTGACAGTCTACCCCCCTTAAGAATCAACTTCGTCGTTGAAGTTGCGTTTCGACTTTTCTCGCGCTAAGAGTTAGGGTCTCTTCTTTTTTTTTGTTTATTTTATTATTTTGTGACTGAACTCAGAATTGAAATTTTCAAGTTGCCTACGTACCCCGTGAAGGGATCAAGCCATTACGTAGTTTAAAACAATTTGAATTTGTTTATTCATTTATTTGGGATACATATTGTCGAGTCGGGCTCAAAAAAAATAAATGTCTATGCATTATTATGGGGTATTACATCCTCTCTCCCTTAGGACTTCAGTTATGTCCCCATAACTGCCTATACGTTATTCTCAAGAAGGTCCGGATTTTAGTCTTGTTTCTGAGTGGATCGATGCCCTTGGTTGTTGCCATTTCGATCGTCTGGGTTCTATGGCTGGTTAGGTCGAGTGGTCACATCCTCTCTCTTGTTGATGTTCTCTATCCGTGTCCGGCAGTCACGCAGCCGGTGACCATGTCGACCGCATCGGAAGCATGCTCCAGGCTGAGGGCATCCTCTCGCATAATGTGGTTTACCACATTTTGGGCAAGGTGGCGCATAGTCACCATGGTTGAAGACTATCCCCTTGTTTCCTCCATTGTTGCCTTGAGGTGGTCTATTCGGGCCTCCCCGGATATAGTTCCTACCTGAGTAATTATCGGTTCCGTAGTCCCGTTTCCTTTTGCCTTGCCTTTGGTTGATTAGTGCATTTCCCAAGGCAACCAGAGTGCCATAGATCTCTTGGTTACTAACTTGTTTAAGGAAGATTATGGAATGATTAGCGGAAGATTAAGAAGATGGAAAATGGAAGAAGATGTACTCAAATGTAAATGAAGGGATAGGGAAGCTAAATCGCAACCCGTTCTCTTCAAAAGATCATTTGTGAGTTTACACAAAACCTCAACACTCTTTGTATGTTTGTTGGGAAACATTCATCAATTTTGGATTGAAGCATCCTTGTTGATTACACAAACCGAGGCTCAAGTTGAAGGATTGGATTGAGGTCAAGATTTCGAACATCTTGGTTACCTTCCCCTACGGTTCTTGTTGCAGTTTAGCTTCCCTATCCCTTCATTTACATTTGAGTACATCTTCTTCCATTTTCCATCTTCTTAATCTTCCGCTAATCATTCCATAATCTTCCTTAAACAAGTTAGTAACCAAGAGATCCATGGCATCTTAATTCATTTGGTATCAGAGCCCACTTGGTTCTATTTGTTATAAACTTGAAAATCCAAAAATATATGTTCTAAGTGTTCTTGTCTTGTTTCTCAAAAATCTGAAAACCCTAAGAAATATTTTTCTTGTTATTTTTTTCGTACCACTGTTTTTGTTGTTATTATTGTTCTTGTTCTTGTGCTTAGATCTTGGTATCTTGTGCTTGTGCCCATTACCGTGTCCATCTTACCTCTCTATACCCGTGAACTTTCCTTGTGGGTTATGTATGCATGATATTTTGTTTGACAAATTATTTGAGCATATTTAAGCACAACAGTGGGTTTATTTTAGGGTTTGGGGTGTGAGATTGCTTGTGTTCTTGTTGTTCTAAGTGTGTTCATCACCAACATTCATCTTGTTCTTCCCAATATTCTTATTGTTCTTACCAAGATATTGTAATAGAGTAGGATATTGGATGATAAGGATTTTGCATGAAAAAGGCTAATGTGTAATAGCCTTGATCATTAAAAGTGTCCAATCATTTGTAGTAAATTCGGCTCCTTGAACAGTGTGTGTAATAGGTGGGATATTATAGTATATTGAGCATTAATTGTTTCAAGGTGGTATCAGACCAATTGCCGAAAAAGGAGGAAGAAAAGGTCAAAGATTGTGAGCTCAATTCGAAATCAATTCGGTCTGTGCTCAATTCGGTCTAAACCGAATCAACCTTCAGAGACCGAATTGTCCCTCCAGAAGAAAGAAGAAGCACTACGTTCCACCATCAATTCGGTTTGTCTCCAATTCGGTCTAAACCGAACCTCAGAGACCGAATTGACCTCCAATTGAAGAAACCACCAAGGCTCAACATCCAATTCGGTCTAAGTGCCAATTCGGTCTTTTCCAATAAACCGAATTGACCTCTAAACCGAATTGCCAGAGGAAATTCGCACCCAGGACAAGGAAGCCATCAATTCGGTCTGCACTCATTTCGAATTGCGACAAATAAACCGAATTGACTAAAGACTTTTATTTTCTAAGTGTTGGAAATTTTCTTATTCCTTCACTTGTGATATTTTGTTTTTGTTCTCCTTGAGTGGAATACAATAAGGTGAATATCGGACTGGCACGTACGTTAAACCCTAGCCCAAGAAGCCACTTGAGTAATTTTTACAATAAAGTGGATATTGGACTGGCACCTCGTGAAACCTAGCCCGAGAAGTCATTTGAGTATTCTGGGTATTTCCGAGTGTTTGTGAGATTTTATTTTACACTTCTATATTGGGACCCCATACACTGTTGCTGTGATAATTGCTCGCATAAGGTGTTGAACATAATTGTCTGCATTGCATGATACATAATTCCGCCTTATAATTTTGAATCGAGTCGAGCAGTTACATTCGTTTCGTGTACTGCGCGTCCCATATCTCTGATCTCACTCACGAATACTTGGGCATTTGTTTGTGATCACTGTGGACTGCATTTGATACCAGGTTGTGAATCAACCCAGCATTCTGCCATCGGGTTGTGAGCAAACTGAGCGAATTTCCGAGTGATCCAGATAAATTCCCTCTGTTATTTACATAATATTTTCATCTTCTTTTGCTTGCTTAATTTTATTTTCTTATCAGATATTGCTTAATATTTTTTTTTATCTAGCTTGATCATGGCAGGTCAGGACAACCTTCTAACCAAGATCTGATGGACATATTGTTGAAAATGACTTGTCGTTTTGACAATGTGGAACAGCGAATGGACAGTGTGGACCAACGGATGGAAGATTTAAATGAACGGGTTGATACCTTTAAGGACGACATGGCCATGCATGGCAAGGCTGTTGAGTCCGAAGTAATGAGGCGATTGGAATTGAAAATTCAAGAGGTGTTCGACAGGCAATCCCCACAGGTCACTCCGCCCGCGACTGCTAATACCCCTCGGAGCCATCAAAGTGGACCTCAGGGCGTACAACAACATGAAATGGAGGATGCCGAAGCTGAAATCGAGGCCCAGCAGCAAGGACCCCGACGAGCCGGTCGACACAATCCCGTGCCTCAGACACCCGCGAATCTCCAACCTCCACGAGTTCCTGCCCCACCCAGGCCAGTCAGGCATCAACAGCACGAATCCGAATCAGATCCGGAAGAAGAAGAGGAAGTCTACAGGAACCCCCGCCGAAATAACCGTCTGGATGAGCCCGACCGTGACCTGAAGGGGATCAAGTTTGACATTCCCCCATTCAAGGGTACATCCAACCCGGATGAATTTCTTGAATGGAAGCACCCAATGAAGCTCATTTTCAACTGTCATAACTACGCGGACATCAAAAAGGTCAATGTGGCCGTCTGTGCTTTTAAGGACAACGCGTTGGTATGGTGGCAGAAGGTGACGCATGACATTAATCGGAATGGCTATGACCCCATTCGGACTTGGGCCACCCTGACCAGAACTATGGAGAACCGATTCGTTCCATCTCACTACCGACAGGACTTATACGATAAACTTGCTTTTCTTGTTCAAGGGAACAGGTCGGTAGAGGAGTTTTACAAAGAGATGGAAACTCTCTTACTCAAAGCCGGAGTAGTTGAAGACGAAGGCATCACAAAGTCTAGATTTCTCAAAGGACTCCGAGTCGAGATCCGGAAGGAGGCGAAGCTTCGACCATATGACACCCTGTCTGATTTGGTGGAGTTAGCCATGAAACTTGAGACTAATGATCGACCTCGGGTGCAGAAACCTCAGTATCGCCATGATTCCGGATCCAGTTCCCAGAAGCCTTGGAATCAGAGGACCTTCGTTCCAAGGGACGACAAGCCAAAACCGAAGGGTTTCGAGATGGCCAAGGAATTTAAGACCCGCGGTCATCGAGAGACCCAAATTTGAAAAGGACCGGAAGGTCCTAAACTCGCGGTCATCGAGAGACCCAAATTTGAAAAGGACCGGAAGAAGGAGGTTACGTGCTTCAAGTGTGGTCGAAAGGGACATTACTTACCTGAGTGTCCTTTCACCAAAAGAGCTGCACTCTTGGAAGACGGATCTTGGAGGATCATAGACTCTGATGATGAACAACCTCCACAGGCTGAGAAAGAAGAAAATGAGGACTCCGATGACAGTGAAGAATTTTACGCGGCCGAGGAAACAGTTGAAGAGGACCGCACCTTGACCAATCTGGTGGCCATGCGGACCCTCTGTGCTGAACGATCAGAGGAAAAACCTCGCGCTGATGAACAAAGGGAGAATTTATTTTACTGTCATTGTGATTTAAAGGGCAATGTTGCTTCTGTAATTGTTGACAATGGGAGTTGCACTAATGCTGTGAGTGCTTATGTTGTTCGCAGGTTAGGCATCCCTACTGAAGAACATCCGAGTCCCTACCAACTCCACTGGATGAATGATAATAGCGACCTGAGAGTCAATCGGAGAGCGAAAATTCCTATCAAGATCGGGTCCTATTCAGAGAGCGTAATCTGTGACGTCATCCCTATGACTGCTTGTCACATTTTACTTGGCCGACCATGGTTATATGATCGCGATGTCAAGTACAAGGGTCGTGCCAACTGTTTGTCTTTCATTTTTAAACAAAAGAAAATAAATGTCAAGCCACTGTCTGTCAAAATGGTTCGAGCAGATCAGGAAATTCTGCGTGCCAACATGAAGAAGGATGAAGCAGAAAGAAAATCGAAGAAAAGAGGAAAAACCCTCTGCATTGAGAGCACTTCTGCCAATCCATGCCTGCTGACAACTCGAACCGACTTTGAGCAAACCATGCGCGCACCTAGCTCAACAGGTTACTGTTTTCTTGCTTTTGCAAAACCTGTTGAAGATATTTGCAGAACTTGCACTGCTGCACCTGATATTCCTGTAAATTTTTCCAGGATGTTGGATGAAAATCCTGATGTTTTCCCGGAAGAAGTACCGGCTAGTCTACCACCTCTACGAGGCATCGAACATCAAATCGATTTCGTGCCTGGCGCTTCAATTCCAGACCGACCAGCCTACCGAATGAATCCGGAGGAAACAAAAGAAGTGCAAAGACAAGTACAAGAGCTGGTTAACAAGGTATGGGTCCGAGAAAGCCTCTCACCATGTGCTGTGCCTGTCTTATTGGTTCCCAAGAAAGATGGAACATGGTGCATGTGTGTGGATTGCCGTGTTGTCAATGCAATTACGATCAAGTTCCGGCACCCGATCCCAAGGCTAGACGACATGCTTGACGAGCTGGGTCACGCCAGCATCTTTTCAAAAATTGATCTACGAAGTGGTTATCATCAGATCCGGATGCAACCGGGAGACGAATGGAAGACGTCGTTCAATACCAAATTTGGATTATATGAATGGCTAGTCATGCCATTTGGGCTGACGAACGCGCCTTCAACATTCATGCGGCTGATGAATGAGACCCTTCGTCCATTTATTAATAAATTTGTAGTTGTATATTTTGATGACATTCTTGTGTATAGCTCTAGTGAGTCTGATCACCTTTCCCATGTTCAACAGGTACTGAACAGGTTACGGGAAGTTCGGTTATATGCCAACAAAGAGAAGTGCACCTTTCATGCCACCGAACTCTCATTCCTTTGGTACATTGTCGGATGTGGCGGTCTTAAGGTCGATGAGACGAAAATAAAGGCGATTTCAGAATGGAAACCACTCACGAGCGTACATGAAGTGCGACAATTTTGGGTCTGTGTGGTTTCTTTCGGAGATTCGTCCCCAATTTCAGTCTGATTGCGGCACCCCTAACTTCACTGCTCAAGAAAGGACTTGTCTATAAGTGGGGGCCGCCTGAGCAGAAAAGCTTCGAGGAGCTGAAGAACAAACTGACTCATGCACCGGTTCTGGCCCTACCTGATTTTGATCTACCGATCAAGGTAGAATTCGATGCATCGGGCACCGGAATGGGGGCAGTTTTGTTACAAAATGGGAAGCCAGTGGCATACCACAGCGAAAAGTTCTCTGGTGCGCAGTTGAATTATTCAACATACGACAAAGAACTCTACGCTGTGGTTCAAGCGTTAAAGACATAGCAACATTATCTGCGGGGCCGTGAGTTCATCATCCATACGGACCACGAGACCCTCAAACATATTCGGAATCAAGGCCAACTAGGGAAAAGGCATGCACGCTGGAGTGATTCATCGAGACTTTCCCTTATGTGCTCAAGTACAAAAAGGGGAAGGAAAATATTGTTGCAGATGCTCTATCCCGAAGGACAGCCTTGGCGGCCATTGCCACGACACATCTGATAGGCTTTGAGCACATTAAGGATCAATATGCAACTGATCCTGACTTCAAAGAATTTTGGGCAAAGACCGAAAAGCACGGGTTCAAGGAGTTTTCAAGACTTGATGGATTTCTGTATTTTGAGAACTGGATGTGCATTCCTAAGGGATCCGTTCGAGAATTGTTGATGAAAGAAGTTCATAGTGGAGACCTTATGGGACATTTCGGAAGGGCTGCCACTTTTGGTATTTTGAGCGAACGTTTTTACTGGCCGGGAATGAGGAAAGAAGTGGATGACATGATCTCCAAATGCATCGTCTGTCTGAAGGCGAAATCCACTTCCAAGCCACATGGGTTATATATGCCTCTACCAATTCCCGAGGGACCATGGATTGATCTTTCTATGGACTTCGTCTTGTGGCTACCACGGACTGCACGGAACAAAGATTCGATATTCGTAGTGGTAGATCGATTCAGCAAGATGGCTCATTTCATCCCTTGCACGAAGAACAACGACGCCCACCACATTGCTAAGCTATTTTTCAGGGAAGTGGTGCATCTCCATGGGATCTCTAAAACGATTGTGTCGGACCGAGACACAAAATTTGTCAGTTATTTCTGGAAATCTCTGTGGCATGAGATTGGCACGAAGCTGTTATTCTCCACAGCATATCACCCTCAAACAGACGGGCAGACTGAAGCCGTCAACAGAGTGCAGGGTAATCTACTGCAGATAATTACTGCTTCAAGCTACAAAAGCTGGGACGAGTGTCTACCCTACATAGCATACAATAGACATGTCCATAGTGCCACTAACATGTCACCATTCGAAACTGTTTATGGTTTCAACCCACCAACCCCTGTTGATTTGCTGCCATTGCCCCGCAATGAGCAATTTAATGTTAATGGCAGGGACAGGGCTCGAGCTATACAGGAGCTTCATCGAAACGTCCAGGACAGCCTCAAGAAGGCCGCGGAGACCTATGCGAAGTATGCCAACCGAGGACGGAAGAAGTTGTTGTTAAAGCCCGGGGATTGGGTTTGGCTCCACATGAGAAAGGAGAGATTTCCAATGAAGAGGCGTGACAAACTTTCCACGCGGGGAGACGGTCCATTCAGAGTGCTGGAAAAGATCAATGACAATGCATACATGTTGGAACTGCCTCCTGAGTATGGAATCAATGCCACATTTAATGTTCCAGATCTCGCCCTCTACGAGGAAGATGGTGAAGAGCTTGTTCGGTTGATGGCTCAACCTTCTCAAGGGGGAGGGGATGGCGTGGGAGCCAAATCTGCAACGTTAATTATTCCATCGGGACCATGCTCCAGGACCAGGACCCGAAAATTCACAGACCAGATTACAACCCTTCTCAAGACTGCGGAGTTCACAGATGAAATCAACAGAGAAGAAGGAAGCAGTCTGAAAGCACTGATCTTGATCCAGCTTGAAGAGGCCGGAGGGATTCCTTCCATGGAATCCCCAATTTTAAAGAATTAAACCATCACCGTCGCCGGAGAGTCGCCGGAAAGTCGCCGGAGCATCACCGGAGGACAAAACGGAGCTCGCCGGAAAATTGGCCGGAAGTTGGTCGGTCGGAACCGCCGTCGGTCACCGGACAAATTTCGGACAAGTTATTTTTTTATGACACGGCCGACCGGAGCCCAAGCCGGATCTGGACCTCCTCCGCGAACTGGGGCCCAAGCCAGACCTGGACCTCCTCCACAGTCCGTCGGGAGGCAACCCAGTCTCGACCCTGACCCAGGCCGGAGGAAACCCAGTCGCGACCCTGACCCAGCGGCCTAAGCCGTGTAGAGGTCTCAAGACCATATACCCCAACCCATCTCCACATTTAAATTCTGGTGGGACCCTTCCCTTGAGAGAGGATGACACATCCTCTCCGAGGGAAGGGTGATAAAGGATGTCTGCGGGTCGACACCCAACCTCAACAACCCACCAGAATTTAAATCTGGAGATGGGTTGGGGTGTATGGTCTGCAGACCTCTACACGGCTTAGGCCGTTGGGTCAGGGTCGCGACTGGGTTGCCTCCGGCCTGGGTCAGGGTCGAGACTGGGTTGCCTCCCGACGGACTGTGGAGGAGGTCCAGGTCCGGCTTGGGCCCCGGTTCGTGGAGGAGGTCCAGATCCGTCTTGGGCTCCGGTCGGCCGTGTCACAGATTCTTCTTTATAGTTCTCAAGCAGTCACTTAAGTTCTTGGGCATAGAGGCTACTTGCCCTCTTTGATTGGATGCACTAACGTCTTGTACTGGTACGTTGGGTTGTCATGGCTCTTCGTTGGTGTTGGGTGGGATGGGTGGATTGTTAGGTGAAACTTTTGACAAATTTCCACACACGAGTATTTTCTGAATATCAAGTTTGAATTTATTAAAAGAAAGAGTTATGATTTATGGAAGGGGTTTAAGGATATATTAAGGTTGTCACTTTTTATTACTCGTGTGGGAAACTGTGCTCCCGAAAGCGCACGGTGTCAAAGTTGCAGAATTTATGTGTAAGTACCGGGTCGTCTCTGGAGGATGTGCGATAGAAGCAGGGCCAAAGCCCTTTAGCTAGACTTTCAACTGGTTACTCTCATCAATAAAAGGGTGAATCTAAGTCCTAAATCTAATCTATAAAAGCAAATAAATCCTAATCTAATAAAGCATGTAAACTATACTATGAAAGCAAATAAACTATACTAGAAAAGCAAATAAACTATACTAAGAAAGCATGTAAATTTATACTTAAAAAAAAACAAATAAATCTAATCTAGAAAGCAAGGTTAAAAGACAGAAGGGACGGGAATAAATAAAGATTGGACAAGGTGTGGACAAGGATCTTACTAAACTTCCATTTTGTAAGAAACTGGATCATTTGTTACAAATAAACCTCTAAACTATTTTCCCTTTCAGACAGGTACTTATAGATTGGATAATATGCTCTTGAGAATAGTCTTCTAAGTATCCTATTTCTCCCCTGGTCACACCCAAAGTTTCAAATCAAGTCCCGAACCATTCCATAACTCTTAAACCTTATAAACGGCGGCCAACCTCTAATTCTTCTGAGTGACCTCTATAAAAGCATTTAAAAGAAAGCGGTAAAGAAAGCATTTAAAATCCTATCACTCGGAAGCTTCAAAAGTTATCTCATTCCGTTAGTATAAAAGAGCCCCTGGTCTTGGTGACCAGATGCAGATCAAGAACTTCCAAATGTTTGTAAGCCACAGGGCTTATAACACCTGGGTAGTTATGAGATACAAACTAAATGAAACGAACTAATAAATTAATTCGTTCCGGATGTACTCACTCAGGACTCAAAAATAGGCTTTGGCAGAAGATGATAGTAACTTAAAAGATTGCACATAGCAATTTTAGAAGAATGATTTGATTTTGAAAGCCATTCCCTTTTGACAGACAGGTACTAGACTCCAACTTAAGCAACACACCTTTTCAATCTAGATGAGACCTACTCGCTGACTCTGTATCTAATTCTCTAAAATCCCCCATGGTCGAAAGTAAACTGTTCATAGCTTATCAATTCACTCGTAACTCTGATCCAATATTTTATTTTAAACAATGAATTTTTGGGGAAGTTCAATACAATCCAAGTCCATATGTAAATCAAATCCTCCATTGTTCAAGGGAAAAATCCCAAAATTTAGTGTAGATTATAAATATAAGTAGAGATATTGATATAGACTCAAGGACGACCCAAAATATTAGGAAATCTGGAACCAATAGGTATTTTTGGATTTTTGGATTTTATATTTTTAGAATTTTTAAAGTATTTCACGCCTTAGGAACGCGTGTTATTGGGACACAACGGTTGTCGCTCCCGGAATATGGGTATTGGATAATTTATTTGAGAATCCAATTTATTGGGTTCCACATTCGTATTATTGGAAGAATGTTTTATTAAAAGAATTTATGAATGAAGAAATAAAGTTAGTAATTTTAGAACAAGTTAGAGAGTTAGACAAGTAAATATACATCTCAACAATCATGAATTAAAGAATTAAACAAATAAAAGAATTTAATAAAATGGCTACCCTAAAATAGCAATTATTAGACTGTCTATCAATTTAACAATCATATTCACATTCCCAACAATTAAGGCAAATAAATTTCCAACACCCACAATCAAAGAATCAAATAATAAAAGAATTTAAAGAATTAAGACCAAAGTTAAATATAGTATTAATATTAAAATAAAAATAATATTAAGTATAAAATTACATGTACAAGTATATATATAATATAAGAATATTAAAAATATGTTATATGAGTAATAATAATAATAATAATAACCCACCATTAAACTACAATGATACTCAAAACTTATTTTTCACATCAAACTACAAATTCTACAAATAATCATCCATGCATTTTCCAATCATCTTAGTTTGTTCAAAAATTCAACACTCAATAATCACAAGTCTCCAATATCATCCAAAACCAAGTAGCAAGATCAATGAAAAAAAAGGTAAAAACGTCCTTTATCTTTCCAAAAATTTCAAATCCGTCCTTTTTCTATTTTATTACCGATTTAGTCCGCTACAAATGCTAATTATGTTCAAATCAGTCCTTTTTTCACTAATTATATTCTAATTGCTGACGTGGCAATGGTTTTAATTTAAACCTGACACGTGTGCATAATATTAGTCCTTTTTCTTTTATCTTTTGCCAATTCAGTCCTAAACTTTTATTTTGTTCTATTTAGTCCTCTACCCCAATCACTCATTTTTATATTAATTGGCCTCAAACCTTTCAAATTATTTCATTTTAGGCCCAGAACCTTAAATTTTTTATTATTACTAATCCATTTATCAAATAAATGCACAACATACTTCCATAAATAAAATTAAACACCAAACCTCATATATTGGGTTCGACTGCTTTGTTATCGGGTCTTTCAAGTACCGGAATTTTACGGACTCTCTCTAATAACCACTCGACCGTAACCGATTGTTCATTGGTTTTGGTTTCCTTCAGTAACAATCAACAGAATCTTACTTTGCGTCCTACCTTAGGATGTAGCAATATTTAAAAGTAAATGATTTAACTTGAATTTTTGGAAGGTTATGGATACAGGAAGCCTTGGTTTTATTGAAAAATATTAATATTATTAAAAATATTTAAAAAATAGCCTGAATTTTATTGTCCACAAAGTATGATTGTGCTGATTGTTGCTGAAGGAAACCAGAACCAATGAACCATCGTTACGGTCGGGTGGTTAGAGAGAGTCCGTAAAATTCGGAACTTCAAAGACCCGGTAACAAGGCGGTCAAACCCAATGTATGAGGTTTGGTATTTAATTTTATTTACGGAAGTATGTTGGGCATTTATTTGATAAATGTATTAGTAATAATAAAAAATTTAAGGTTCTGGGCCTAAAATGAAATAATTTGAAAGGTTTGAGGCCAATTAATATAAAAATGAGTGATTGGGGTAGAGGACTAAATAGAACAAAATAAAAGTTTAGGACTGAATTGACAAAAGATAAAAGAAAAAGGACTAATATTATGCACACGTGTCAGGTTTAAATTAAAACCCTTGCCACGTCAACAATTAGAATATAATTAGTGAAAAAAGGACTGATTTGAACATAATTAGCATTTGTAGCGGACTAAATCGGTAATAAAATAGAAAAAGGACGGATTTGAAATTTTTGGAAAGATAAAGGACGTTTTTACCTTTTTTTTCCAAGATCAATTAACCAAAACTACTACACCACTATTCAACCTACATTCCGAAAATTCCTAAATCACTCTAAAAGTTCCAAAATTTCATTTTAATCACAAACAATCCAAAATCAAGCTTCCAAACTTCCATACTCAAAATCAATTTAATCACTAGCTAACCAAATAATCAAAAGAACCACACAAACTTTATTAAAATCATTTTTCTACATTCAAAAATTTCCAACAGATCCCTTCATGCTCAAAAATCCCAATCAACAACAAATTTTTTAAACACCTAATTATTTCAAAGAATATTTCTACCATCTAATAAACTTATCAAAAGAATGTTGGTAGATCTAATCCTAAACCCTAAAATCTCACTAATCCAAACACCTAGCACTCTAAAAATTAGTAGATCTACATTACTTGGTCACTAGCAGTTTAGCAAATAAGGGCAGTTTGGAATGGCTTATTTTGAAGTGCTTTTGGCTTTTGCTTCTGCCAAAAGCACTTTTGAAGAAAAAAGAGTGTTTGTTTTGGCTTTTGGGAAAAAGCAAAAGCACCTCGAAAAGCTGCAAAAAAACCCTTCTGGGAGAAGCAGCCCAGGGGTGCTTCTCCGAAAAGCAGAAGCCAAAAGCACCTAGTAATGTGTGCAGAGTCATAAATGCCCCTATTAATTTATTTTAATTACACTATAAATATATACTATTATATATAAATAACATATCATTTTTGGTAATTTATACATTTCAAAAGCACTTTTCACTTTTACATATCCAAACACACTTTTGAAAAAAAAACTGCTTTTCAAACATTCCATCCAAACACAAAAGTTACCTGCTTCTGCTTTTGACTTTCACTTCTGCTTCTGCTTTTGGCTTCTGCTTTTTTTAAAAGTCAATCCAAACGGGCCCCAGGAAAAAGAGAAAAAAAAATCACCTAGATGAATATCTACACAAATCTATCCTAAGAACAACAAAAAGAAAAAGCACGTAGCACAAATGGTATACAAAGAAAGAAACAAATAACAATAATAAATGAGAATGGACCAAATGGAGCTCTATCTGGACACCACCACGGCTGAAGAACCGTCACCAGTACGCTTCCAGTCACTGCTCTTGCTGTTATTTCCGGACCACCTTCGCTGCTCTGCTGTCGCGCTCGCCGGAGTACAAAGCTGTTGTTCCATGTCTCAATCTGCTATCTCGATCCTTCCTCCATGAAATAATTTTCCCCAATGAGTACAAGATTTATTTAAAAAGAATAAAAGAATGAATATATTAAAAGGAGGATGAAGGGATATTAGTTGGCTGGAGCTTCGTCGCCATTCCCATCTTCGCCGGAACTGCTTCTTTTCTCCCTGCTGTGTTGTTTCCATTCCGACGAGTCTCCATTTCGCCATGGCTGCCGGACTGCTTTTCCTCTTGCAGATCTACTGCTGTCGTCATTTTCACCGGAGCGTCACCAACGGCGGATCCACGGCCACCGCTGCTGTTTATTTATTTTCTCATCCTCTCCACCATGCTCATTGAATCGGCAAAAACACCACCATCGCAGCCGCGGTTCAGCGCCGGCATCGTCCTCTCCCTCCCGCCGGTCTCTCATTCGCGTCGCTCGTCGCCGACCCTGTAGATTTTGATATCACACACACAAGACACTTTACACTTTTGTATCTGAAAAGGATAACCAAAAGCGGAGAGTTGTTTAGCTAAAGCTTTCTTTAGATTTCTTGCTTTACTTCGCTCTGAGAATTACAACAATCGAAATGCCTATTTATAGAAATGAAAACATATAACAGACAACGAACATATGCTAAACTGTTCTTGCGGTGGCTTCAATACTTTCGGCGCCGTAGATGAGAATTCAACCGGACGGC
>JAOANR010000012.1:8727173-8764025 GCA_030278955.1 Hygrophila difformis
TGGTGGCATGTCGGCAAAACAGTGCCCCTCGGGTGGTATATCGGTAAAACGGTGCCCGTCGGGTGGCCTGTCGGTAAAATGTTGCTTCTCGGCCCTGTCGGTAAAATGTGCCCGTCGGGTGGCGTGTCGGTAAATTGGTGCCCGTCGGGAAGCTTGTCGGCAAAACGATGCCCGTCGGGTGGCATGTCGTTAAAACGGTGCCCGTGGGGTGGCCTCTCGGTAAACAGTGCCCGTCGGGTGGTGTGTTGGTAAAACGGTGCCCGTCGGGTGGCGTGTTGGTAAAACAGTGCCCATCGGGTGGCGTGTCGCAATACGGTGCCCGACGGGTGGCCTGTCGATAAAACGGTGCCCGTCGGATGGCATGTCGGTAAAACGGTGCCCGTCGGCACGGGTCACGTCGGATGGCATGTCGGAAAAATTGTGCTAGTCGGGTGGCACGTCGGATCTCGACCACACGGGCCACTTCTGGTGGCATGTCGGCAAAACAGTGCCCGTCGGGTGGCATGTCGATAAAACGGTGCCCGTCGGGTGGCGTGTTTGAAAAAAGGTGCTTGTCGGGTGGTCTGTCGGTAAAACGGTGCCCTACGACTGGCACGTCGGTTCTCGTCCACACGGGTCACATCGGGTGGCATGTCGGCAAAACAGTGTCGTCGGGTGGCATGTCGGCAAAACAGTGCCGTCGGGTGGCATGTCGGTAAAACGGTGCCCGTCGGGTGGCCTGTCGGTAAAACAGTGCCCGTCGGGTGGCATGTCGTTAAAACGGTGCCCGTCGGGTGGCATGTCGGTAAAATGGTGCCCGTCGGGTGGCATGTCGGTAAAACGGTGCCCATCGACACGGGTCATGTCGGGTCGCATGTCGGCAAAACTGTGCCAGTCGGGTGGCAAGTCGGCTCTCGTCCACACGGGTCACATAGGGTGGCTTGTCGGCAAAACAGTGCCCGTCGGGTGGCATGTCGATAAAACGGAGCCAGTCGGGTGGCCTGTCGGAAAAATGATGCTCGTCGGGTGGCCTGTCGGTAAAACAGTGCCCGTCGAGTGGCACGTCGGCTCTCATCCACACGGGTCACGTCGGGTGGAATGTCGGCAAAACAGCGCCCTTCGGGTGGCATGTCGGGAAAATGGTGCCCGTTGGGTGCCCTGTCGGTAAAACAGTGCCCGTCGGATGGCATGTCGGTAAAACGGTGCATGTCGGGTGGCATGTCGGTAAAACGGTGCCCGTCGGTTGGCATGTCATTAAAACGGTGCCCGTCGGGTGGCATGTTGGTAAAGTAGTGCCCGTCGGCACGGGTCACGTCGGGTAGCATGTCAGCAAAACTATGCCAGTCCGGTGGCACGTCGGCTCTCGTCCACACGGGTCGCGTCAGGTGGCATGTAGACAAAACAATGCCCGTCGGATAGCATGTCGGTAAAACGGAGCCTGTCATGTGGCGTGTCGGTAAAATGGTGCTCGTCGGGTGGCCTGTCGGTAAAATGGTGCCCGTCGAGTGGCACGTCGGCTCTCGTCCACACGGGTCACGTCGGGTGGAATGTCGGCAATACAGTGCCCGTCGGGTGGCATGTCGGGAAAATGGTGCCCATTGGGTGGTCTGTCGATATAACAGTGCCCGTCGGATGGCATGTCGGTAAAACGATGCCTGTCGGGTGGCATGTCGTTAAAAGGGTGCCCTTCGGGTGGCATGTCGGTAAAACGGTGCCCGTCGGATGGCATGTCAGTAAAATGGTGCCCGTCAGGTGGCATGTCAGTAAAACAGTGCCCGTCGCGTGCCATGTCGGGAAAACGATGCCCGTTTGGTGGCATGTTGGCAAAACAGTGCCCCTCGGGTGGCATGTCGGTAAAACGGTGCCCGTCGGGTGGCCTGTCGGTAAAATGTTGCTTCTCGGCCCCGTCGGTAAAAAGGTGCCCGTCGGGTGGCGTGTCGGTAAATCGGTGCCCGTCGGGAAGCTTGTCGGCAAAACGGTGCCCCTCGGGTGGCATGTCGGTAAAACGGTGCCCGTGGGGTGGCCTCTCGGTAAAACAGTGCCCGTCGGGTGGCGTGTTGGTAAAACGGTGCCCGTCGGGTGGCCTGTCGGTAAATCGGTGCCCGTCGGATGGCATGTCGGTAACACGATGCCCGTGGGCACGGGTCACGTCGGATGGCATGTCGGCAAAATTTTGCTAGTCGGGTGGCACGTCGGCTCTCGACCACACGGGTCACGTCGGGTGGCATGTTGGCAAAACAGTGCCCGTCGGGTGGCATGTCGGTAAAACGGTGCCCGTCGGGTGGCGTGTTTGTAAAAAGGTGCTCGTCGGGTGGCCTGTCGGTAAAACGGTGCCTTTCGAGTGGCACGTCGGTTCTCGTCCACACGGGTCATGTCGGGTGGCATGTCGGCAAAACAGTGCCGTCGGGTGGCATGTCGGTAAAATGTTGCCCGTCGGGTGGCATGTCGGTAAAACGGTGTCTATTGGGTGGCCTGTCGGTAAAACAGTTCCCGTCGGATGGCATGTCGGTAAAACGGTGCATGTCGGGTGCCTTGTCGTTAAAACGGTGCCCGTCGGGTGGCGCGTCATTAAAACGGTGCCCGTCGGGTGGCATGTCGGTAAAACGGTGCCAGTCGGGTGGCACATCGGCTCTCGTCCACACGGGTCACGTCGGGTGGCATGTCGGCCAAACAGTGCTCGTCGGGTGGCATGTCGGTAAAACGGAGCCCGTCGGGTGGCGTGTCGGTAAAATGGTGCTCGTCGGGTGGCCTGTCGGTAAAACGGTGCCAGTCGGGTGGCACGACGGCTCTCGTCCACACCGGTCACGTCGGGTGGCATGTCGGTAAAACGGAGCCCGTCGGGTGGCGTGTCGGTAAAATGGTGCTCGTCGGGTGGCCTGTCGGTAAAACGGTGCCAGTCGGGTGGCACGACGGCTCTCGTCCACACCGGTCACGTCGGGTGGCATGTCGGCAAAACAGTGCCCGTCGGGTGGCATGTCGGTAAAACAGTGCCCGTCGAGTGGCCTGTCGGTAAAATGTTGCTTGTCGGCCATGTCGGTAAAACAGTGCCCATCGGGTGGCATGTCGGTAAAACGGTGCCCGTCGGAGGGCATGTTAGTAAAATAGTGCCCGTCGGGTGGCATGTCAGAAAAACGGTGCCCGTCGCGTGGCATGTCGGGAAAACGATGCCCGTCCGGTGGCATGTCGGCAAAACAGTGCCCCTCGTGTAGCATGTCGGTAAAACTGTGCATGTCAGGTGGCCTCTCGGTAAAACGTTGCTTGTCGGCCATGTCGGTAAAAAGGTGCCCGTCGGGTGGCGTGTCGGTAAATCGGTGCCCGTCGGGAAGCTTGTCGGCAAAACGGTGTCTGTCAGATGGCGTGTCGGTAAAACGGTGCCCATGGGGTGGCCTCTTGGTAAAACAGTGCCCGTCGGGTGGCGTGTTGGTAAAACGGTGCCCGTCGGGTGGCGTGTCGCTAAACGGTGCCCGTCGGGTGGCCTGTCTATAAAACGGTGCCCGTCGGGTTGCTTGTCTGTAAAACGGTGCCCGTCGGATGGCATGTCGGTAAAACGGTGCCCGTCCGCACGGGTCACGTCGGATGGCATCTCGGCAAAATTGTGCTAGTCGGGTGGCACGTCGGCTCTCGACCACACGGGTCACGTCAGGTGGCATGTCAGCAAAACAGTGCCCGTCAGGTGGCACGTCGGTAAAAAGGTGCCCGTCGGGTGGCGTGTTTGTAAAAAGATGCTCGTCGGGTGGCCTGTCGGTAAAACGGTGCCCGTCGAGTGGCACATTGGTTCTCGTCCACACGGGTCACGTCGGGTGGCATGTGGGCAAAACAGTGTCGTCGGGTGGCATGTCGGCAAAATAGTGCCCGTCGGATGGCATGTCGGTAAAACTGTGCATGTCGGGTGGCATGTCGGTAAAACGGTGCCCGTCGGCACGGGTCACGTCGGGTGGCATGTCGGCAAAACAGTGCCAGTCGGGTGGCACGTCGGGTGGCATGTCGGCAAAACAGTGCCTGTCGGGTGGCATGTCGGTGAATCGGTGCCCGTCGGATGGCATGTCGTTAACACGATGCCCGTGGGCACGGGTCACGTCGGATGGCATGTCGGCAAAATTGTGCTAGTCGGGTGGCACGTCGGCTCTCGACCACATGGGTCACGTCGGGTGGCATGTCGGCAAAACAGTGCCCGTCGGGTGGCATGTCGGTAAAACGGTGCCCGTCGGGTGGCGTGTTGGTAAAAAGGTGCTCGTCGGGTGGTCTGTCGGTAACACGGTGCCTTTCGAGTGGCACGTCGGTTCTCGTCCACACGGGTCACGTCGGGTGGCATGTGGGCAAAACAGTGTCGTCGGGTGGCATGTCGGCAAAATAGTGCCCGTCGGATGGCATGTCGGTAAAACTGTGCATGTCGGGTGGCATGTCGGTAAAACGGTGCCCGTCGGGTGAAATGTCGTTAAAACGGTGCCCGTCAGGTGGCATGTCGATAAAACGGTGCCCGTCGGCACGAATCACGTCGGGTGGCATGTCGGCAAAACAGTGCCAGTCGGGTGGCACGTCGGGTGGCATGTCGGCAAAACAGTGCCTGTCGGGTGGCATGTCGGTGAATCGGTGCCCGTCGGATGGCATGTCGGTAACACGATGCCCGTGGGCACGGGTCACGTCGGATGGCATGTCGGCAAAATTGTGCTAGTCGGGTGGCACGTCGGCTCTCGACCACACGGGTCACGTCGGGTGGCATGTCGGCAAAACAGTGCCCGTCGGGTGGCATGTCGGTAAAACGGTGCCCGTCGGGTGGCGTGTTTGTAAAAAGGTGCTCGTCGGGTGGCCTGTCGGTAACACGGTGCCTTTCGAGTGGCACGTCGGTTCTCGTCCACACGGGTCATGTCGGGTGGCTTGTCAGCAAAACAGTGCCGTCGGATGGCATGTCGGTAAAATGTTGCCCGTCAGGTGGCATGTCGGTAAAACGGTGTCTGTTGGGTGGCCTGTCGGTAAAACAGTGCCCGTCGGATGGCATGTCGGTAAAACGGTGCATGTCGGGTGCCTTGCCGTTAAAACGGTGCCCGTCGGGTGGCGTGTCGTTAAAACGGTGCCCGTCGGGTGGCATGTCGGTAAAACGGTGCCAGTCGGGTGGCACATCGGCTCTCGTCCACACGGGTCACGTCGGGTGGCATGTCAGCAAAACAGTGCTCGTCGGGTGGCATGTCGGTAAAACGGAGCCCGTCGGGTGGCGTGTCGGTAAAATGGTGCTCGTCGGGTGGCCTGTCGGTAAAACGGTGCCAGTCGGGTGGCACGACGGTTCTCGTCCACACCGGTCACGTCGGGTGGCATGTCGGCAAAACAGTGCCCGTCGGGTGGCATGTCGGTAAAACAGTGCCCGCCGGGTGGCCTGTCGGTAAAATGTTGCTTGTCGGCCATGTCGGTAAAACAGTGCCCGTCGGGTGGCATGTCGGTAAAACGGTGCCCGTCGGAGGGCATGTTAGTAAAATAGTGCCCGTCGGGTGGCATGTCAGTAAAACGGTGCCCGTCGCGTGGCATGTCGGGAAAACGATGCCCGTCGGGTGGCATGTCGGCAAAACAGTGCCCCTCGTGTAGCATGTCGGTAAAACTGTGCATGTCAGGTGGCCTATCGGTAAAACGTTGCTTGTCGGCCATGTCGGTAAAACGGTGCCCGTCGGGTGGCGTGTCGGTAAATCGGTGCCCGTCGGGAAGCTTGTCGGCAAAACGGTGTCCGTCAGATGGCATGTCGGTAAAACGGTGCCCATGGGGTGGGCTCTTGGTAAAACAGTGCCCGTCGGGTGGCGTGTTGGTAAAACGGTGCCCGTCGGGTGGCGTGTCGCTAAACGGTGCCCGTCGGGTGGCCTGTCTGTAAAACGGTGCCCGTCGGATGGTATGTCGGTAAAACGGTGCCCGTCCGCACGGGTCACGTCGGATGGCATGTCGGCAAAATTGTGCTAGTCGGGTGGCACGTCGGCTCTCGACCACACGGGTCAGGTCGGGTGGCATGTCAGCAAAACAGTGCCCGTCAGGTGGCATGTCGGTAAAAAGGTGCTCGTCGGGTGGCGTGTTTGTAAAAAGATGCTCGTCGGGTGGCCTGTCGGTAAAACGGTGCCCGTCGAGTGGCACATCGGTTCTCGTCCACACGGGTCACGTCGGGTGGCATGTGGGCAAAACAGTGCCGTCGGGTGGCATGTCGGCAAAACAGTGCCCGTCGGATGGCATGTCGGTAAAACTGTGCATGTCGGGTGGCATGTCGGTAAAACGGTGCCCGTCGGGTGAAATGTCGTTAAAACGGTGCCCGTCGGGTGGCATGTCGATAAAACGGTGCCCGTCGGCACGGGTCACGTCGGGTGGCATGTCGGCAAAACAGTGCCAGTCGGGTGGCACGTGGGTGGCATGTCGGCAAAACAGTGCCCGTCGGGTGGCATGTCGGTAAAACGGAGCCCGTCGGCTGGCGTGTCGGTAAAATGGTGCTCGTCGGGTGGCCTGTCGGTAAAACGGTGCCCGTCGAGTGGAACATCAGCTCTCGTCCACACGGGTCACGTCGGGTGCAATGTCGGCAAAACAGTGCCCATTGGGTGCCCCTGTCGGTAAAACAGTGCCCGTCGGGTGGCATGTCGGTAAAACGATGCCTGTCGGGTGGCATGTCGTTAAAACGGTGTCCTTCGGGTGGCATGTCGGTAAAACGGTGCCCGTCGGATGGCATATCGGTAAAATGGTGCCCGTCGGATGGCATGTCAGTAAAATGGTGCCCGTCGCGTGGCATGTCGGGAAAACGGTACCCGTCGGGTGGCATGTCGGCAAAACAGTGCCCCTCGGGTGGCATGTCAGTAAAACGGTGCCCGTCGGGTGGCTTGTCGGTAAAACATTGATTGTCGGCCATGTCGGTAAAATGGTGCCCGCCGGGTGGCTTGTCGGTAAATCGGTGCCCGTCGGGAAGCTTGTCGGCAAAACGGTGCCCGTCGGGTGGCATGTCGGCAAAACGGTGCCCGTGGGGTGGCCTCTCGGTAAAACATTGCCCGTCGGGCAACGTGTTGGTAAAACGGTGCCCGTCGGGTGGCGTGTTGGTAAAACGGTGCCCGTCAGGTGGCGTATCGCTAAACGGTGCCCGTCGGGTGGCGTGTCGCTAAACGGCGCCCGTCGGATGGCATGTCGGTAAAACGGTGCCCGTCGGCACGGGTCACGTCGGATGGCATGTCGGCAAAATTGTGCTAGTCGGGTGGCACGTCGGCTATCGACCACACGGGTCACGTCGGGTGGCATGTCGGCAAAATAGTGCCTGTCGGGTGTCATGTCGGTAAAACGGTGCCAGTCGGTTGGCGTCTTTGTAAAAAGATGCTCGTCGGGTGGCCAGTCGGTAAAACGGTGCCTGTCGAGTGGCACATCGGTTCTCGTCCACACGGGTCACGTCGGGTGGCATGGCGGCAAAACAGTGCCGTCGGGTGGCATGTCGGCAAAACAGTGCCCGTCGGATGACATGTCGGTAAAACTGTGCATGTCGGGTGGCATGTCGGTAAAACGGTGCCCGTCGGGTGGCATGTCGTTAAAACGGTGCCTGTCGGGTGGCATGTCAGTAAAATGGTGCCCGTCGGATGGCATGTCAGTAAAACGGTGCCCGTTGAGTGGCATGTCAGGAAAACGGTACCCGTCGGGTAGCATGTCGGCAAAACAGTGCCCCTCGGGTGGCATGTCGGTATAACGGTGCCCGTTGGGTGGCCTGTCAGTAAAACGTTGCTTGTCGGCCATGTCGGTAAATGGTGCCCGTCGGGTGGCGTGTCGGTAAATCGGTGCCCTTCGGGAAGCTTGTCGGCAAAACGGTGCCCGTCGGGTGGAATGTCGGCAAAACGGTGCCCGTGGTGTGGCCTCTCGGTAAAACGTTGCCCGTCGGGCAGCGTTTTGGTAAAACGGTGCCCGTCGGGTGGCGTGCTGGTAAAACGGTGCCCGTCCGATGGCGTATCGCTAAACGGTGCCCGTCGGGTGGCGTGTCGCTAAACGGTGCCCGTCGGGTGGCGTGTCGCTAAACGGTGCCCATCGGATGGCATGTCGGTAAAACGGTGCCCGTCGGCACGGGTCACGTTGGATGGCACGTCGGCAAAATTGTGCTAGTCGGGTGGCACGTCGGCTCTCGACCACACGGGTCACGTCGGGTGGCATGTCGGCAAAACAGTGCCCATCGGGTGTCATGTCTGTAAAACGGTGCCAGTCGGTTGGCGTGTTTCTAAAAAGGTGCTCGTCGGTAAAACGGTGCCCGTTGAGTGGCACGTCGGTTCTCGTCCACACGGGTCACGTCGGGTGGCATGTCGGCAAAACGGTGCCCGATGGGTGGCCAGTCGGTAAAACAGTGCCCGTCGGATGCAATGTGGGTAAAACGGTGCCCGTCGGGTGGCATGTCGTTAAAGCCCGTCGGGTGGCATGTCGGTAAAACGGTGCCTGTCGGCTCTCGTCTGCACGGGTCACATCGGGTGGACAGTCGACAAAACAGTGCCTGTCGGGTGGCATGTCGGCAAAACAGTGCCCGTCGGGTGGCATGTCGGCGAAACGGAGCTGGTCGGGTCGCGTGTTGGTTGAACTGTGCTTGTCGGGTGGCCTGTCGGTAAAACGGTGCCCGTCGAGTGGCACGTCGGCTCTCGTCCACACGGGTCACGTCGGGTGGCATGTCGGCAAAACAGTGCCCGTCGGGTGGCATGTCGGCAAAATGGTGCCCGTCGGGTGGCATGTCGGTAAAACGGTGCCCGTTGGGTGGCATGTCGATAAAACAGTGCCCGTCGGGTGGCATGTCGGCAAAACGGAGCTGGTCGGGTCGCGTGTTGGTTGAACTGTGCTTGTCGGGTGGCCTGTCGGTAAAACGGTGCCCGTCGAGTGGCACGTCGGCTCTCGTCCACACGGGTCACGTCGGGTGGCATGTCGGCAAAACAGTGCCCGTCGGGTGGCATGTCGGCAAAATGGTGCCCGTCGGGTGGCATGTCGGTAAAACAGTGCCCGTTGGGTGGCATGTCGATAAAACAGTGCCCGTCGGGTGGCATGTCGGTAAAACGATGCCGGCGGGTGGCATGTCGGTAAAACGATGCCGTCTGGTGGCATGTCGTTAAAACGGTGCCTGTCGGGTGGCAAGTCGGTAAAACGGTGCCCGTCGGATGGCATGTAAATAAAATGGTGTCCTTCGGGTGGCATGTCGGTAAAACTGTGCCCGTCGCGTGGCATGTCGGGAAAACGGTGCCCGTCGGGTGGCATGTCGGCAAAACAGTGCCCCTCGGGTGGCATGTCGGTAAAACGGTGCCCGTCGGGTGGCCCGTCGATAAAACGGTATCCGTCGAGTGGCCTGTCGGTAGAAGGTGCCCGTCAGGGGCATTTCGGTAAAATGGTGCCAGTCGGGTGGCCTGTCGGTAATACGGTGTCCGTCTGGTGGCCTGTCGGTAAAACGGTGCCCGTAGGGTGGCCTGTAGGTAAAATGGTGCCCATCGGGCATGTCAGTAAGCGGTACCTGTCTGGTGGCCTGTCGGCAAAACAGTGCCCGTCGGGTGGTATATCAGTAAAACAATGCTCGTCGGGTGGCCTGTCGATAAAACAGTGCCCGTCTGGTGGCCTGTTGCTAAAACAGTGTCCGTCAGGGGCATTTCGGTAAAACGGTGCCCATCGGGTGGCCTGCCAGTAAAACGGTGCTCGTCGGGTGGCCTGTTGGTAGTACGATGCCCGTCGGGTGGCCTGTCAGTAAAACTGTGCCCGTCGAGTGGTCTGTAAGCAAAACAGTGCCCGTCGGGTGGTATGTCGGTAAAACGGTGACCGTCGGGTGGCCCGTCGATAAAACGGTGTCCGTCGGGTGGCATGTCGGTAGAAGGTGCCTGTCGGGGTCATTTCGGTAAAATGGTGCTCGTCGGGTGGCCTGTCAGTAAAACGGCGCCCGTCGGGTGGTCTTTCGGTAATACGGTGCCCTTCGGGTGGCCTGTGGGTAAAATGGTGCCTGTCGGGCATGTAGGTAAAACGTTGTCCGTCGGGTGGCATGTCGGCAAAACAGTGTCCGTCGGGTGGTATGTCGGTAAAACGGTGCCCGTCGGGTGGCCCGTCGATAAAACGGTATCCGTCGAGTGGCCTGTCGGTAGAAGGTGCCCGTCAGGGGCATTTCGGTAAAATGGTGCCAGTCGGGCGGCCTGTCGGTAATACGGTGTCCGTCTGGTGGCCTGTCGGTAAAACGGTGCCCGTAGGGTGGCCTGTAGGTAAAATGGTGCCCATCGGGCATGTCAGTAAGCGGTACCTGTCTGGTGGCCTGTCGGCAAAACAGTGCCCGTCGGGTGGTATATCAGTAAAACAATGCCCGTCGGGTGGCCTGTCGATAAAACAGTGCCCGTCTGGTGGCCTGTTGCTAAAACAGTGTCCGTCAGGGGCATTTCGGTAAAACGGTGCCCATCGGGTGGCCTGCCAGTAAAACGGTGCCCGTCGGGTGGCCTGTTGGTAGTACGGTGCCCGTCGGGTGGCCTGTCAGTAAAACGGTGCCCGTTGGGTGGCATGTCGGTAAAATGGTGCATGTCGGGTGGCCTGTCAGTAAAACGCTGCCCGTCGGGTGGCCTGTCGGTGAACGGTGCCCGTCAGGGGTATTTCGGTAAAACGGTGCCCGTCGGGTGGCCTGTCAGTAAAATGGTGCCCTCCGGGTGGTATGTTGGTAAAACGGTGCCTGTCGGGTGGCCCGTCGATAAAACGGTATCCGTCGGGTGGCCTGTCGGTAGAAGGTGCCCTCGGGGGCATTTCGATAAAATGGTGCTCGTCGGGTGGTCAGTCAGTAAAACTGTGCCAGTCGGGTGGCCTGTCGGTAATACGGTGCCCGTCGGGTGGCCTGTCGGCCAAACGGTACCCGTCGATTGCCTGTCAATCAAACGTTGCTCGTCGGGGGCATTTTGGTAAAACGGTGCCTGTCGGGTGGCATTTCGGTAAAATGGTGCCCATCGGGTGGCCTGTCAGTAAAACTGTGCCAGTCGGGTGGCCTATCGGTAATACGGTGCCCGTCGGGTGGCCTGTCGGTAACACGGTGCCCGTCGGTGGCCTGTCAGTCAAACGGTGCCCATCGGGGGCATTTCGGTAAAACGGTGCCCGTCGGTGGCATTTCGATGAAATGGTGCCAGTCGGGCATGTCGGTAAAACGTTGTCCGTCGGGTGGCCTGTCAGCAAAACGGTGTCCATCGGGTGGGATGTCGGTAAAACGGTGCCTGTCGGTGGCCCGTCGGTAAAACGGAGCCCGTTGGGTGGCCTGCCGGCAAAATAGTGCCCGTCGGGTGGCATGTCGGTGATACGGTACCCGTCGGGAGCATTTCAGTAAAATGGTGCTCGTCGGGTGTCCTGTCGGTAATACGGTGCCCGCAGGCTTGTCTGTCGGTAAAATGGTGCCAACCAGGCATCTTGGTAAACGGTGCCCGTTCGGTGGCCTGTCGGCAAAACAGTGCCCGTCGGGTGGTATATCAGTAAAACGAAGCCCGTCGGGTGGCCCGTCGATAAAACAGTGCCCGTCGGGTGGCCTGTCGGTAAAACAGTGTCCGTCGGGGGCATTTCGGTAAAACAGTGCCCATCGGGTGGCCTGCTAGTAAAACGGTGCTCGTCGGGTGGCCTGTCGGTAATACGGTGCCCGTCGGGTGGCATGTGAGTAAAACGGTGCCTGTCGGGTGGACTGTCGGTAAAATGGTGCCGGTCGGGCATGTCGGTGAAATGGTGCCCGTCGGGGGCATTTTGGTAAAACGGTGCCTGTCGGGTGGACTGTCGGTAAAATGGTGCCCGTCGGGGGCATTTTGGTAAAACGGTGCCTGTCGGGTGGCATTTCGATTAAATGGTGCCCGTCGGGTGGCCTGTCTGTAAACCTGTGCCAGTCGGGTGGCCTGTCGGTAAAATGGTGCTCGTCGGGTGGTGTGTCGGTAAAATGGTGCTCGTCGGGTTGCCTGTCGGTAAAACGGTGCCCGTCGAGTAGCACGTCGGCTCTCGTCCACACGGATAACGTCGGGTGGAATGTCGGCAAAACAGTGCCCTTCGGGTGGCATGTCGGGAAAACGGTGCCCGTTGAGTGCCCTGTCGGTAAAACAGTGCCCGTCGGATGGCATGTCGGTAAAACGGTGCATGTCGGGTGGCATGTCGCTAAAACGGTGCCCGTCGAGTGGCATGTCGTTAAAACGGTGCCCGTCGGTTGGGATGTTGGTAAAACGGTGCCCGTCGGCACGGGTCATGTCGGGTGGCATGTAAGCAAAACTATGCCAGTCGGGTGGCACGTCGGCTCTCGTCCACACGGGTCACGTCGGGTGGCATGCCGGCAAAACAGTGCCGTCGGGTGGCATGTCGGCAATACAGTGCCCGTCGGATGGCATGTCGGTAAAACTGTGCATGTCGGGTGGCATGTAGGTAAAAAGGTGCCCGTCGGGTGGCATGTCGTTAAAACGGTGCCCGTCGGGTGGCATGTCGGTAAAATGGTGCCCGTCGGCACGGGTCACGTCGCGTGGGATGTCGGCAAAACAGTGCCAGTCGGGTGGCACGTCGGCTCTCGTCCACAGGGGTCACGTTCGGGTGGCATGTTGGCAAAACAGTGCCCGTCAGGTGGCATGTCGGTAAAACGGAGCCTGTCGGGTGGCGTGTCAGTAAAATGGTGCTCATCGGGTGGCCTGTCGGTAAAACGTTGCCCGTCGAGTGGCACGTCGGCTCTCGTCCACACGGGTCACGTCGGGTGGAATGTCGGCAAAACAGTGCCCTTCGGGTGGCATATCGGGAAAATGGTGCCCGTTGGGTACCCTGTCGGTAAAACAGTGCCCGTCGGAGGGCATGTAGGTAAAACGGTGCATGTCGGGTGGCATGTCGGTAAAATGGTGCCCGTCGGGTGGCATGTCGTTAAAACGGTGCCCGTCGGGTGGCATGTTGGTAAAACGGTGCCCGTGGGCACGGGTCACGTCGGGTGGCATGTCAGCAAAACTATGCCAGTCGGGTGGCACGTCGACTCTCGTCCACACGGGTCACGTCGGGTGGCATGTAGGCAAACAGTGCCCGTCGGGTGGCATGTCGGTAAAACGGAGCCCGTCGAGTGGCGTGTCGGTAAAATGGTGCTCGTCGGGTGGCCTGTCGGTAAAATGGTGCCCGTCGAGTGGCACGTCGGCTCTCGTCCACACGGGTCACGTCGGGTGGAATGTCGGCAAAACAGTGCCCGTCGGGTGGAATGTCGGGAAAATGGTGCCCTTTGGGTGCCCTGTCGGTAAAACAGTGCCCGACGGATGGCATGTCGGTAAAACGATGCCTGTCGGGTGGCATATCGTTAAAACGGTGCCCTTCGCGTGGCATGTCGGTAAAATGGTGCCCGTCGGATGACATGTCAGTAAAATGGTGCCCGTCGGGTGGAATGTCAGTAAAACGGTGCCCGTCGCGTGGCATGTCAGGAAAACGATGCCCGTCTGGTGGCATGTCGGCAAAACAGTGCCCCTCGGGTGGTATATCGGTAAAACGGTGCCCGTCGGGTGGCCTGTCGGTAAAATGTTGCTTCTCGGCCCAGTCGGTAAAATGTGCCCGTCGGGTGGCGTGTCGGTAAATCGGTGCCCGTCGGGAAGCTTGTCGGCAAAACGATGCCCGTCGGGTGGCATGTCGATAAAACGGTGCCCGTGGGGTGGCCTCTCGGTAAACAGTGCCCGTCGGGTGGCAAGTTGGTAAAACGGTGCCCGTCGGGTGGCGTGTTGGTAAAACAGTGCCCATCGGGTGGCGTGTCGCTAAACGGTGCCCGACGGGTGGCCTGTCGATAAAACGGTGCCCGTCGGATGGCATGTCGGTAAAACGGTGCCCGTCGGCACGGGTCACGACGGATGGCATGTCGGAAAAATTGTGAAAGTCGGGTGGCACGTTGGATCTCGACCACACGAGTCACTTTTGGTGGCATGTCGGCAAAACAGTGCCCGTCGGGTGGCATGTCGATAAAACGGTGCCCGTCGGGTGGCGTGTTTGTAAAAAGGTGCTCGTCGGGTGGTCTGTCGGTGAAACGGTGCCCGTCGACTGGCACGTCGGTTCTCGTCCACACGGGTCACGTCGGGTGGCATGTTGGTAAAACGGAGCCCGTTGGGTGGCCTGTCGGTAAAACCGTCAGATGGCATATCGGTAAAACGGTGCCCGTCAGGTGGCATGTCATTAAAACGGTGCCCGTCGGGTGGCATGTCGGTAAAACGGTGCCCGTCGGCACGGGTCACGTCGGGTGGGATGTCGGCAAAACAGTGCCCTTCGGGTGGCATGTAAGCAAAACTATGCCAGTCGGGTGGCACGTCAGCTCTCGTCCACACGGGTCACATCGGGTGGCATGTCTGCCCAACAGTGCCATCAGGTGGCATGTCGGCTATACAGTGCCCGTCGGATGGCATGTCGGTAAAACTGTGCATGTCGGGTGGCATATCGGTAAAACGGTGCCCGTCGGGTGGCATGTCGGTGAAACGGTGCCCGTCGGCACGGGTCACGTCGGGTGGCATGTCGGCAAAACAGTGCCAGTCGGGTGGTACGTCTGCTCTCATCCAAATGGGTCACGTCGGGTGGCATGTCGGCAAAACAGTGCCCGTCGGGTGGCATGTCTGTAAAATGTTGCTTCTCGTCCCTGTCGGTAAAACGGTGTCTGTTGGGTGGCGTGTCGGTAAATCGGTGCCCGTCGGGAAGCTTGTTGGCAAAACGGTGCCCGTCGGGTGGTATGTCGGTAAAACGGTGCCCGTGGGGTGGCCTCTCGGTAAAACAGTGCCCGTCGGGTGGCGTGTTGGTAAAACGGTGCACGTCGGGTGGCGTGTTGGTAAAACAGTGCCTGTCGGGTGGCGGGTCGCTAAACGGTGCCCGACGGGTGGCCTGTCGGTAAAACGGTGCCCGTCGGATGGCATGTCGGTAAAACGGTGCCCGTCGAGTGGCACGTCGGTTCTCGTCCACACGGGTCACGTCGGGTGGCATGTCGGCAAAACTATGCCGTCGGGTGGCATTTCGGTAAAATGGTGCCCGTCGGGTGGCATGTCCGTAAAATGGTGCCGGTTGGGTGGCCTGTCGGTAAAACAGTGCCCGCCGGATGGCATGTTGGTAACATGGTGCATGTCGGGTGGCATATCGGTAAAACAGTGCCCGTCGGGTGGCATGTCGTTAAAACGGTGCCCGTCGGGTGGCATGTCGGTAAAACGGTGCCCGTCGACACGGGTCATGTTGGGTCGCATGTCGGCAAAACTGTGCCAGTCGGGTGGCACGTCGGCTCTTGTCCACACGGGTCACGTAGGGTGGCATGTCGGCAAAACAGTGCCCGTCGGGTGGCATGTCGGTAAAACGGAGCTCGTCGGGTGGTGTGTCGGTAAAATGGTGCTCGTCGGGTTGCCTGTCGGTAAAACGGTGCCCGTCGAGTAGCACGTCGGCTCTCGTCCACACGGGTCACGTCGGGTGGAATGTCGGCAAAACAGTGCCCTTCGGGTGGCATGTCGGGAAAACGGTGCCCGTTGAGTGCCCTGTCGGTAAAACAGTGCCCGTCGGATGGCATGTCGGTAAAACGGTGCATGTCGGGTGGCATGTCGCTAAAACGGTGCCCGTCGGGTGGCATGTCGTTAAAACGGTGCCCGTCGGTTGGGATGTTGGTAAAACGGTGCCCGTCGGCACGGGTCATGTCGGGTGGCATGTAAGCAAAACTATGCCAGTCGGGTGGCACGTCGGCTCTCGTCCACACAGGTCACGTCGGGTGTCATGCCGGCAAAACAGTGCCGTCGGGTGGCATGTCGGCAATACAGTGCCCGTCGGATGGCATGTCGGTAAAACTGTGCATGTCGGGTGGCATGTAGGTAAAACGGTGCCCGTCGGGTGGCATGTCGTTAAAACGGTGCCCGTCGGGTGGCATGTCGGTAAAATGGTGCCCGTCGGCACGGGTCACGTCGCGTGGGATGTCGGCAAAACAGTGCCAGTCGGGTGGCACGTCGGCTCTCGTCCACAGGGGTCACGTTCGGGTGGCATGTTGGCAAAACAGTGCCCGTCAGGTGGCATGTCGGTAAAACGGAGCCTGTCGGGTGGCGTGTCAGTAAAATGGTGCTCATCGGGTGGCCTGTCGGTAAAACGTTGCCCGTCGAGTGGCACGTCGGCTCTCGTCCACACGGGTCACGTCGGGTGGAATGTCGGCAAAACAGTGCCCTTCGGGTGGCATATCGGGAAAATGGTGCCCGTTGGGTGCCCTGTCGGTAAAATAGTGCCCGTCGGATGGCATGTAGGTAAAACGGTGCATGTCGGGTGGCATGTCGGTAAAATGGTGCCCGTCGGGTGGCATGTCGTTAAAACGGTGCCCGTCGGGTGGCATGTTGGTAAAACGGTGCCCGTGGGCACGGGTCACGTCGGGTGGCATGTCAGCAAAACTATGCCAGTCGGGTGGCACGTCGACTCTCGTCCACACGGGTCACGTCGGGTGGCATGTAGGCAAACAGTGCCCGTCGGGTGGCATGTCGGTAAAACGGAGCCCGTCGAGTGGCGTGTCGGTAAAATGGTGCTCGTCGGGTGGCCTGTCGGTAAAATGGTGCCCGTCGAGTGGCACGTCGGCTCTCGTCCACACGGGTCACGTCGGGTGGAATGTCGGCAAAACAGTGCCCGTCGGGTGGCATGTCGGGAAAATGGTGCCCTTTGGGTGCCCTGTCGGTAAAACAGTGCCCGACGGATGGCATGTCGGTAAAACGATGCCTGTCGGGTGGCATGTCGTTAAAACGGTGCCCTTCGGGTGGTATGTCGGTAAAATGGTACCCGTCGGATGACATGTCAGTAAAATGGTGCCCGTCGGGTGGAATGTCAGTAAAACGGTGCCCGTCGCGTGGCATGTCAGGAAAACGATGCCCGTCTGGTGGCATGTCGGCAAAACAGTGCCCCTCGGGTGGTATATCGGTAAAACGGTGCCCGTCGGGTGGCCTGTCGGTAAAATGTTGCTTCTCGGCCCTGTCGGTAAAATGTGCCCGTCGGGTGGCGTGTCGGTAAATCGGTGCCCGTCGGGAAGCTTGTCGGCAAAACGATGCCCGTCGGGTGGCATGTCGATAAAACGGTGCCCGTGGGGTGGCCTCTCGGTAAACAGTGCCCGTCGGGTGGCAAGTTGGTAAAACGGTGCCCGTCGGGTGGCGTGTTGGTAAAACAGTGCCCATCGGGTGGCGTGTCGCTAAACTGTGCCCGACGGGTGGCCTGTCGATAAAACGGTGCCCGTCGGATGGCATGTCGGTAAAACGGTGCCCGTCGGCACGGGTCACGACGGATGGCATGTCGGAAAAATTGTGCAAGTCGGGTGGCACGTTGGATCTCGACCACACGAGTCACTTTTGGTGGCATGTCGGCAAAACAGTGCCTGTCGGGTGGCATGTCGATAAAACGGTGCCCGTCGGGTGGCGTGTTTGTAAAAAGGTGCTCGTCGGGTGGTCTGTCTGTGAAACGGTGCCCGTCGACTGGCACGTCGGTTCTCGTCCACACGGGTCACGTCGGGTGGCATGTTGGTAAAACGGAGCCCGTTGGGTGGCCTGTCGGTAAAACCGTCGGATGGCATATCGGTAAAACGGTGCCCGTCAGGTGGCATGTCATTAAAACGGTGCCCGTCGGGTGGCATGTCGGTAAAACGGTGCCCGTCGGCACGGGTCACGTCGGGTGGGATGTCGGCAAAACAGTGCCAGTTGGGTGGCACGTCGGCTCTCGTCCACACGGGTCACGTAGGGTGGCATGTCGGCTAAACAGTGCCTGTCGGGTGGCATGTCGGTAAAACGGAGCCCGTCGGGTGGCGTGTCGGTAAAATGGTGCTCGTCGGGTGGCCTGTCGGTAAAACAGTGCCCGTTGAGTAGCACGTCGGCTCTCGTCCACACGGGTCACGTCGGGTGGAATGTCGGCAAAACAGTGCCCTTCGGGTGGCATGTCGGGAGAATGGTGCCCGTTGGGTGCCCTGTCGGTAAAACAGTGCCCGTTGGATGACATGTCGGTAAAACGGTGCCCGTCGGGTGGCATGTTGGTAAAACGGTGCCCGTCGGCACGGGTCATATAGGGTGGCATGTAAGCAAAACTATGCCAGTCGGGTGGCACGTCGGCTCTCGTCCACACGGGTCACATCGGGTGGCATGTCGGCCTAACAGTGCCATCAAGTGGCATGTCGGCAATACAGTGCCCATCGGATGGCATGTCGGTAAAACTGTGCATGTCGGGTGGCATATCGGTAAAACGGTGCCCGTCGGGTGGCATGTCGGTGAAACGGTGCCCGTCGGCACGGGTCACGTCGGGTGGCATGTCGGCAAAACAGTGCCAGTCGGGTGGTACGTCTGCTCTCATCCAAATGGGTCACGTCGGGTGGCATGTCGGCAAAACAGTGCCCGTCGGGTGGCATGTCGGTAAAATGTTGCTTCTCGTCCTTGTCGGTAAAAAGGTGCCCGTCGGGTGGCGTGTCGGTAAATCGGTGCCCGTCGGGAAGCTTGTTGGCAAAACGGTGCCCGTCGGGTGGTATGTCGGTAAAACGGTGCCCATGGGGTGGCCTCTCGGTAAAACAATGCCCGTCGGGTGGCGTGTTGGTAAAACGGAGCCCGTCGGGTGGCGTGTTGGTAAAACAGTGCCCGTCAGGTGGCGGGTCGCTAAACGGTGCCCGACGGGTGGCCTGTCGGTAAAACGGTGCCCGTCGGATGGCATGTCGGTAAAATGGTGCCCGTCGAGTGGCACGTCGGTTCTCGTCCACACGGGTCACGTCGGGTGGCATGTCGGCAAAACTGTGCCGTCGGGTGGCATGTCGGTAAAATGGTGCCCGTCGGGTGGCATGTCCGTAAAACGGTGTCGGTTGGGTGGCCTGTCGGTAAAACAGTGCCCGCCGGATGGCATGTTGGTAAAATGGTGCATGTCGGGTGGCATGTCGGTAAAACGGTGCCCGTCGGGTGGCATGTCGTTAAAACAGTGCCCGTCGGGTGGCATGTCGGTAAAACGGTGCCCGTCGACACGGGTCATGTCGGGTCGCATGTCGGCAAAGCTGTGCCAGTCGGGTGGCACGTCGGCTCTTGTCCACACGGGTCACGTAGGGTGGCATGTCGGCAAAACAGTGCCCGTCGGGTGGCCTGCTGGTAAAACGGTGCCCGTCGGCTGGCCTGTCGGTAACGGTGCCCGCCGGTGGTATTTCGGTAAAACGGTGCCCGTCGGGTGGCCTGCTGGTAAAACGGTGCCCGTCGGCTGGCCTGTCGGTAACGGTGCCCGCCGGTGGTATTTCGGTAAAACGGTGCCCGTCGGGTGGCCTTTCGGTAAAACGGTGCCCGTCGGGTGGCCTGTCAGTAAAAAGGTGCCCGTCGGGTGGCATTTCGCTGAAACGGAGTTTGTCGGGTGGCTTGTCCGTAAAGGGGTGCCCGTCGGGTGACCTGTCAGTAAAACTGTTCCCATTCGATGGCGTGTCGGCAAACCAGTCCATGTCGGGTGGTATATCGGTAAAACGGTGCCCGTCGGGAGCATTTCAGTAAAATGGTGCCCGTCGGTGGCCTGTCGGTAAAACTGTGCTTGTCGGGGGCATTTCGGTAAAACGGTGCCCGTCGGGTGGCCTGTCAGTAAAACGGTGCCCGTCGGTGGCCTGTCGGTAAAACTGTGCCCGTTGGGAGCATTTCAGTAAAACGGTGCCCGTCGGTGGCCTGTCGGTAAAACGGTGCCTGTCGGGGGCATTTCGGTGCCCGTCAGGTGGCCTGTCAGTAAAACAGTGCCCGTCGGGTGGCCTGTCGGTAAAGCGGTGCCCGTCAGGTGGCCTGTCAGTAAAACGGTGCCCGTCGGGGGTATTTCGGTAAGACGATGCCCGTCGATAAAACGATGCCCATCGGTGGCCAGTCGGTAAAACGATGCCCGTCGGGGGCATTTCGGTAAAACGGTTCCCGTCGGGTGGCCTGTCTGTAACGGTGCCCGCCGGTGGTATTTCGGTAAAACTGTGCCAGTCGGGGGCATTTCGTGAAACGGTGCCCGTTAGATGGCTTGTCAGTAAAACGGTGCCCGTCGGGTGGCCTGTCGGTAAAACGGTGCCCGTCGGGTGGCCTGCCGGTAAAACGGTGCCCGTCGGGGGCATTTCGATAAAACGGTGCCCGTCGGGTGGCCTGTCCGAAAAAGGGTGCCCGTCGGGTGGCCTGTTAGTAAAACGGTGGCCGTCTGGGGTATTTCGGTAAAACGGTGCCTGTCGGGTGGCCTGTCTGAAAAACAGTGCCCGTCGAGTGGCCTGTCGGTAAAACGGTGCACGTCGGGACCGCAGGGTGGTCTGTCGGTAAAATGGTGCCAGCCGGGCATCTTGGTAAACGGTGCCCGTCCGGTGGCTTGTCGGCAAAACAGTGCCCGTCGGGTGGTATATCAGTAAAACGAAGCCCGTCGTGTGGCCCGTCGATAAAACAGTGCCCGTCGGGTGGCCTTTCAGTAAAACAGTGTCCGTCATGGGGATTTCGGTAAAACAGTGCCCATCGGGTGGCCTGCTAGTAAAACGGTGCCCGTCGGGTGGCCTGTCGGTAATACGGTGCCCGTCGGGTGGCCTGTGAGTAAAACGGTGCCTGTTGGGTGGACTGTCGGTAAAATGGTGCCGGTTGGGCATGTCGGTAAAACGGTGCCCGTTGGGGGGAATTTTGGTAAAACGGTGCCCGTCGGGTAGCCTATCGTTAAAAGGGTGCCCGTTCGGGGCATTTCGGTAAAACGGTGCCCGTCGGGTGGCCTGTCGGTAAAACGGTGCCCGTCGGGTGGCCTGTCGATAAAACGGTGCCCATCGGGGGTATTTCTGTAAACGATTCCCGTCAGGAAGCCTGTCAGTAAAACGGTGGCTGTCGAGTGGCCTGTCGGTAAAACGAAAACCGTCGTGGGTATTTCGGTAAAACGATGCCCGTCGGGTGGCATGTCAGTAAAACGGTGCTCGTCGGGTGGCCTGTCGGAAAAACAGTGCCCGTTGGGGGCATTTCGGTAAAACGGTGCCCGTAGGGTGGCCTGTCAGTAAAATGGTGCCCATCGGGTGGCCTATTGGTAATTCGGTGCCCGTCGGGTGGCCTGTCGGTAAAACGGTGCCCGTAGGGTTGCCTCTCGGTAAAATGGTGTCAGTCGGGTATGTCGGTAAAACGGTGCCCGTAGGGTGGCCAGTTGGCAAAACATTGCCTGCCGGGTGGCCTGTCGGTAAAACGGTGCCCGTCGGGTTGCCTGTCAGAAAAATGGTGCCCGTCGGTTGGCCTGTCAGTAAAACAGTGCCCGTCGGGTCGCCTGTTGGTAATACGGTGGCTGTTGGTAAAACGGTGCCCGTAGGGTCTCCTCTCGGTAAAAGGGTGCCCGTTGGGCATATCGGTAAAACGGTGCCCGTCGGTGGCCTGTCAGCAAAAAAGTGCCCATCGGGTGGCCTGTCGTTAAAATGGTGCCCGTCGGGGGACTTCGGTAAAATGATGCTCGTCGGGTGGCCTGTCAGTAGAACGGTGCCCGTTGGGTGGCCTGTCGGTAAACGGTGCCCGTCGGGGGTAATTCGGTAAAACAGTGCCCGTCGGGTGGCCTGTCAGAAAAAATGTGCCCGTCGAGTGGTCTGTAAGCAAAACAGTGCTCGTCGGGTGGTATGTCGGTAAAACGGTGCCCGTCGGGTGGCCCGTCGATAAAACGGTGTCCGTCGGGTGGCATGTCAGTAGAAGGTGCCTGTCGGGGTCATTTCGGTGAAATGGTGCTCGTCGGGTGGCCTGTCAGTAAAACGGCGCCCGTCGGGTGGTCTTTCGGTAATACGGTGCCCTTCGGGTGGCCTGTCGGTAAAATGGTGCCTGTCGGGCATGTAGGTAAAACGTTGTCCGTCGGGTGGCATGTCGGCAAAACAGTGTCCGTCGGGTGGTATGTCGGTAAAACGGTGCCCGTCGGTGGCCTGTCGGTAAAAGGATGCCCATCGGGGGCATTTCGGTAAAACGGTTCCCGTCGGGTGGCCTGTCAGTATAACGGTGCCCGTCGGGTGGCCTGTCGGTAATGGTGCCCGCCGGTGGTATTTCGGTAAAACGGTGCCCGTCGGGTGGCCTTTCGGTAAAACGGTGCCCGTCGGGTGGCCTGTCAGTAAAAAGGTGCCCCTTGGGTGGCTTGTCGGTAAAACGGTGCCCGTCGGTGGCCTGTCGGTAAAACGGGTGCCTGTCGGGGGCATTTCGGTGAAACGGAGTCCGTCGGGTGGCCTGTCCGTAAAAGGGTGCCCGTCGGGTGACCTGTTAGTAAACTGTTCCCATTCGATGGCGTGTCGGCAAACCAGTGCATGTCGGGTGGTATATCGGTAAAACGGTGCCCGTTGGGAGCAGTTCAGTAAAATGGCGCCCGTCGGTGGCCTGTCGGTAAAACTGTGCCTGTCGGGGGCATTTCGGTAAAATGGTGCCCGTCAGGTGGCCTGTCAGTAAAACGGTGCCCGTCGGTGGCCTGTCGGTAAAACTGTGCCCGTTGGGAGTATTTCAGTAAAACGGTGCCCGTCGGTGGCCTGTCGGTAAACGGTGCCTGTCGGGGGCATTTCGGTGCCCGTCGGGTGGCCTGTCAGTAAAAGGTGCCCGTCGGGTGGCCTGCCGGTAAAACGGTGCCCGTCGGTGGTATTTCGGTAAGACGATGCCCGTCGATAAAACGATGCCCATCGGTGGCCAGTCAGTAAAACAATGCCCGTCGGGGGCATTTCGGTAAAACGGTTCCCGTCGGGTGGCCTGTCGGTAACGGTGCCCGCCGGTGGTATTTCGGTAAAACGGTGCCCGTCGGGTGGCCTGTCAGTAAAACGATGCCCGTCGGGTGGCCTGTCGGCAAAACAGTGCCCGTCGGGTGGTATGTCGGTAAAACGAGGCCCGTCGGGAGTATTTCGATAAAACGGTGCCCGTCGGGTGGCCTGTTTGTAAAACGGTGCCCGTCGGGTGGCCTATCTGAAAAACAGTGCCCGTCGAGTGGCCTGTTGGTAAAACGGTGCACGTCGGGAGTATTTCGGTAAAACGGTCCCCGTCGGGTGGGCCGTCAGTAAAACGGTGCCCGTCAGGTGGCCTGTCAGAAAAACGGTTCCCGTCGGGTGGCTTGTGGGCAAAACAGTGCCTGTCGGGTGGTATATCGGTGAAATGGTGCCCGTCAGGGGCATTTCAGTAAAACGGTGCCCGTCGGTGGCAAGTCGGTAAAACTGTGCCAGTCGGGGGCATTTCGTGAAACGGTGCCCGTCGGGTGGCTTGTCAGTAAAACGGTGCCCGTCGGGTGGCCTGTCGGTAAAACGGTGCCCGTCGGTGGCCTGTCGGTAAAACGGTGCCCGTCGGGGGCATTATGGTAAAACGGTGCCCGTCGGGTGGCCTGCCGGTAAAACGGTGCCCGTCGGGGGCATTTCGATAAAACGGTGCCCGTCGGGTGGCCTGTCAGAAAAAGGGTGCCCGTCGGGTGGCCTGTCAGTAAAACGGTGGCCGCTGGGGTATTTCGGTAAAACGATGCCTGTCGGGTGGCCTGTCTGAAAAACAGTGCCCGTCGAATGGCCTGTCGGTAAAACGGTGCACGTCGGGACCGCAGGGTGGTCTGTCGGTAAAATGGTGCCAGCCGGGAATCTTGGTAAACGGTGCCCGTCCGGTAGCCTGTCGGCAAAACAGTGCCCGTCGGGTGGTATATCAGTAAAACGAAGCCCGTCGTGTGGCCCGTCGATAAAACAGTGCCCGTCGGGTGGCCTGTCGGTAAAACAGTGTCCGTCAGGGGGATTTCGGTAAAAAAGTGCCCATCGGGTGGCCTGCTAGTAAAACGGTGCCCGTCGGGTGGCCTGTCGGTAATACGGTGCCCGTCGGGTGGCCTGTGAGTAAAACGGTGCCTGTTGGGTGGACTGTCGGTAAAATGGTGCCGGTCGGGCATGTCGGTAAAACGGTGCCCGTTGGGGGGAATTTTGGTAAAACGGTGCCCGTCGGGTAGCCTATCGTTAAAAGGGTGCCCGTCGGGGGCATTTCGGTAAAACGGTGCCCGGCGGGTGGCCTGTCGGTAAAATGGTGCCCGTCGGGTGGCCTGTCGATAAAACGGTGCCCATCGGGGGTATTTCTGTAAACGATTCCCGTCAGGAAGTCTGTCAGTAAAACGGTGGCCGTCGAGTGGCCTGTCGGTAAAACGGAAACCGTCGTGGGTATTTAGGTAAAACGATGCCCGTCGGGTGGCATGTCAGTAAAACGGTGCACGTCGGGTGGCCTGTCGGAAAAACAGTGCCCGTTGGGGGCATTTCGGTAAAACGGTGCCCGTCGGGTGGCCTGTCAGTAAAATGGTGCCCATCGGGTGGCCTATTGGTAATACCGTGCCCGTCGGGTGGCCTGTCGGTAAAACGGTGCCCGTAGGGTTGCCTCTCGGTAAAATGGTGTCCGTCGGGTATGTCGGTAAAACGGTGCCCGTCGGGTGGCCAGTTGGCAAAACATTGCCCGTCGGGTGGCTTGTCGGTAAAACGGTGCTCGTCGGGGGTATTTCGGTAAAACGGTGCCCGTCGGGTTGCCTGTCAGAAAAATGGTGCCCGTCGGTTGGCCAGTCAGCAAAACGGTGCCCGTCGGGTCGCCTGTTGGTAATACGGTGGCCGTCGGTAAAACGGTGCCCGTAGGGTGGCCTCTCGGTAAAAGGGTGCCCGTCGGGCATATCGGTAAAACTTTGCCCGTTGGTGGCCTGTCGGCAAAAAAGTGCCCGTCGGGTCGCCTGTCGTTAAAATGGTGCCCGTCGGGGGACTTCGGTAAAATGATGCTCGTCGGGTGGCCTGTCAGTAAAACGGTGCCCGTTGGGTGGCATGTCGGTAAACGGTGCCCGTCGGGGGTAATTCGGTGAAACAGTGCCCGTCGGGTGGCCTGTCAGTAAAACTGTGCCCGTCGAGTGGTCTGTAAGCAAAACAGTGCCCGTCGGGTGGTATGTCGGTAAAACGGTGCCCGTCGGGTGGCCCGTCGATAAAACGGTGTCCGTCGGGTGGCATGTCGGTAGAAGGTGCCTGTCGGGGTCATTTCGGTAAAATGGTGCTCGTCGGGTGGCCTGTCAGTAAAACGGCGCCCGTCGGGTGGTCTTTCGGTAATACGGTGCCCTTCGGGTGGCCTGTGGGTAAAATGGTGCCTGTCGGGCATGTAGGTAAAACGTTGTCCGTCGGGTAGCATGTCGGGAAAACAGTGTCCGTCGGGTGGTATGTCGGTAAAACGGTGCCCGTCGGGTGGCCCGTCGATAAAACGGTATCCGTCGAGTGGCCTGTCGGTAGAAGGTGCCCGTCAGGGGCATTTCGGTAAAATGATGCCAGTCGGGTGGCATGTCGGTAATACGGTGTCCGTCTGGTGGCCTGTCGGTAAAACGGTGCCCGTAGGGTGGCCTGTAGGTAAAATGGTGCCCATCGGGCATGTCAGTAAGCGGTACCTGTCTGGTGGCCTGTCGGCAAAACAGTGCCCGTCGGGTGGTATATCAGTAAAACAATGCCCGTCGGGTGGCCTGTCGATAAAACAGTGCCCGTCTTGTGGCCTGTTGCTAAAACAGTGTCCGTCAGGGGCATTTCGGTAAAACGGTGCCCATCGGGTGGCCTGCCAGTAAAACGGTGCCTGTCGGGTGGCCTGTTGGTAGTACGGTGCCCGTCGGGTGGCCTGTCAGTAAAACGGTGCCCGTTGGGTGGCATGTCGGTAAAATGGTGCCTGTCGGGTGGCCTGTCAGTAAAACGCTGCCCGTCGGGTGGCCTGTCGGTGAACGGTGCCCGTCAGGGGTATTTCGGTAAAACGGTGCCCGTCGGGTGGCCTGTCAGTAAAATGGTGCCCTCCGGGTGGTATGTTGGTAAAACGGTGCCCGTCGGGTGGCCCGTCGATAAAACGGTATCCGTCGGGTGGCCTGTCGGTAGAAGGTGCCCTCGGGGGCATTTCGATAAAATGGTGCTCGTCGGGTGGTCAGTCAGTAAAACTGTGCCAGTCGGGTGGCCTGTCGGTAATACGGTGCCCGTCGGGTGGCCTGTCGGTCAAACGGTACCCGTCGATTGCCTGTCAATCAAACGTTGCTCGTCGGGGGCATTTTGGTAAAACGGTGCCTGTCGGGTGGCATTTCGGTAAAATGGTGCCCGTCGGGTGGCCTGTCAGTAAAACTGTGCCAGTCGGGTGGCCTATCGGTAATACGGCGCCCGTCGGGTGGCCTGTCGGTAACACGGTGCCCGTCGGTGGCCTGTCAGTCAAACGGTGCCCGTCGGGGGCATTTCGGTAAAACGGTGCCCGTCGGTGGCATTTCGATGAAATGGTGCCAGTCGGGCATGTCGGTAAAACGTTGTCCGTCGGGTGGCCTGTCAGCAAAACGGTGTCCATCGGGTGGGATGTCGGTAAAACGGTGCCTGTCGGTGGCCCGTCGGTAAAACGGAGCCCGTTGGGTGGCCTGCCGGCAAAATAGTGCCCGTCGGGTGGCATGTCGGTGATACGGTACCCGTCGGGGGCATTTCAGTAAAATGGTGCTCGTCGGGTGTCATGTCGGTAATACGGTGCCCGCAGGCTTGTCTGTCGGTAAAATGGTGCCAACCAGGCATCTTGGTAAACGGTGCCCGTCCGGTGGCCTGTCGGCAAAACAGTGCCCGTCGGGTGGTATATCAGTAAAACGAAGCCCGTCGGGTGGCCCGTCGATAAAACAGTGCCCGTCGGGTGGCCTGTCGGTAAAACAGTGTCCGTCGGGGGCATTTCGGTAAAACAGTGCCCATCGGGTGGCCTGCTAGTAAAACGGTGCCCGTCGGGTGGCCTGTCGGTAATACGGTGCCCGTCGGGTGGCATGTGAGTAAAACGGTGCCTGTCGGGTGGACTGTCGGTAAAATGGTGCCGGTCGGGCATGTCGGTAAAATGGTGCCCGTCGGGGCATTTTGGTAAAACGGTGCCTGTCGGGTGGACTGTCGGTAAAATGGTGCCCGTCGGGGGCATTTTGGTAAAACGGTGCCTGTCGGGTGGCATTTCGATTAAATGGTGCCCGTCGGGTGGCCTGTCTGTAAACCTGTGCCAGTCGGGTGGCCTGTCGGTAATACGGTGCTCGTCGGGTGGCCTGTCGGTAATACGGTGCCCGTCGGTGGCCTATTAGTCAAACGGTGCCCGTCGGGGCATTTCGGTAAAACGATGCCGTCGGGTGGCATTTCGGTAAAACGGTGCCCGTCGGGTGGCATTTCGATGAAATGGTGCCAGTCGGGCATGTCGGTAAAACGTTGTCCGTCGGGTGGCCTGTCAGCAAAACGGTGTCCATCGGGTGGTATGTCGGTAAAGCGGTGCCTGTCGGGTGGCCCGTCGGTAAAACGGAGCCCGTTGGGTGGCCTCTCGAAAAATAGTGCCCGTCGGGTGGCCTGTCGGTGAAACGGTGCCCGTCGGGGGCATTTCGGTAAAATGGTGCTCGTCGGGTGGCCTGTCGGTAATACGGTGCCCGTCGGGTGGCCTGTCGGTAAAACGGTGCCGCAGGGTGGTCTGTCGGTAAAATGGTGCCACCCAGGCATCTTGGTAAACGGTGCCCGTCCGGTGGCCTGTTGGCAAAAGAGTGCCCGTCGGGTGGCCTGTCGGTAATACGGTGCCCGTCGGGTGGCCTGTGAGTAAAACGGTGCCTGTTGGGTGGACTGTCGGTAAAATGGTGCCGGTCGGGCGTGTCGGTAAAACGGTGACCGTCGAGGGGCATTTTGGTAAAACGGTGCCCCTCGGGTAGCCTGTCGTTAAAAGGGTGCCCGTCGGGGGCATTTCGCTAAAACGGTGCCCGTCGGGTGGCCTATCAGTAAAACGGTGCCCGTCGGGTGGCTTGTCAGTAAAACGGTGCCCGTCGGGGGTATTTCTGTAAATGGTTCCCGTCAGGAAACCTGTCAGTAAAACAGTGGCCTTCGAGTGGCCTGTCGGTAAAACGGAACCCATCGTGGGTATTTCGGTAAAACGATGCCCGTCGGGTGGCAGGTCAATAAAACGGTGCTCGTCGGGTGGCCTGTCGGAAAAACAGTGCCCGTTGGGGGCATTTCGGCAAAACGGTGCTCGTCCGGTGGCCTGTCAGTAAAATGGTGCCCATCGGGTGGCCTATTGGTAATACGGTGCCCGTCGGGTGGCATGTCGGTAAAACGGTGCCCGTAGGGTTGCCTCTCGGTAAAATGGTATCCATCGGGCATGTCGGTAAAACGGTGCCCGTCGGGTGGCCTGTCGGCAAAACATTGCCCGCCGGGTGGCCTGTCGGTAAAACGGTGCTCGTCGGGGGTATTTCAATAAAACGGTGCCCGTCGGGTAGTCTGTCAGAAAAATGGTGCCCTTCGGTTGGCCTGTCAGTAAAACAACGCCCGTCGGGTCGCCTGTTGGTAAAACGGTGGCCGTCGGTAAACCGGTGCCCGTAGGGTGGCCTCCCAGTAAAATGGTGCCTGTCGGGCATATCGGTAAAACGGTGCCCGTCGGTGGCCTGTCGGCCAAAAAGTGCCCGTCGGGTGGCCTGTCGTTAAAACGGTGCCCGTCGGGGGTACTCCGGTAAAATGATGCTCGTCGGGTGGCCTGTCAGTAGTACGCTGCCCGTCGGGTGGCCTGTCGGTAAACGGTCCCCGTCGGGGGTAATTCGGTAAAACAGTGCCCGTCGGGTGGCCTGTCAGTAAAACTGTGCCCATCGGGTGGTCTGTCGGCAAAACAGTGCCCGTCGGGTGGTATGTCGGTAAAACAGTGCCCATCGGGTGGCCCGTCGATAAAACGGTGTCCGTCGGGTGGCATGTCGGTTGAAGGTTCCTGTAGGGGTCATTTCGGTAAAATGGTGCTCGTCGGGTGGCCTGCCAGTAAAACGGTGCCCGTCGGGTGGCCTTCCAGTAAAACGGCGCCCGTCGGGTGGCCCGTCGATAAAACAGTATCCGTCGGGTGGCCTGTCGGTAGAAGGTGCCCGTCGGGGGCATTTTGGTAAAATGGTGCTCGTCGGGTGGCCTGTCAGTAAAACTGTGCCAGTCGGGTGGCCTGTCGGTAATACGGTGCCCGTCGGGTGGCCTGTCGGTCAAACGGTACCCGTAGGTTGCCTGTCAGTCAAACGGTGCCCGTCGGTGGCATTTTGGTAAAACGGTGCCCGTCGGGTGGCATTTCGATAAAATGGTGCCCGTCGGGTGGCCTGTCTGTAAACCTGTGCTAGTCGGGTGGCCTGTCGGTAATACGGTGCCCGTCGGGTGGTCTGTCGGTAATACGGTGCCCATCGGTGGCCTGTCTGTCAAACGGTGCCCGTCGGGGCATTTCGGTAAAACGGTGCCGTCGGGTGGCATTTCGGTAAAACGGTGCCCGTTTGGGTCATTTTGGTAAAACGGTGCCCGTCGGGTGGCATTTAGGTAAAATGGTGCCCGTCGGGTGGCCTGTCAGTAAAACTTTGCCAGTCGGTAATACGGTGCCCGTCGGGTGGCCTGTCGGTAATAAGTTTCCCGTTGGTCGCCTGTCAGTCAAACGGTGCCCGTCGGGGGCATTTCGGTGAAACGGTGCCCGTCGGGGTGCGCGTCGGGTGGCATTTCGGTAAAACGGTGCCCGTCGGGTGGCCCATCGATAAAACGATATCCGTTGGGTGGCCTGTCGTAGAAGGTGCCCGTCGGAGGCATTTCGTTTAAATGGTGCTCGTCGGGTGGCCCGTGAGTAAAACTGTGTCAGTCGGGTGGCCTGTAAAAAAACGGTGCCCGTTGGGGGCATTTCGGTATAACGGTGCTCGTCGGGTGGCCTGTCAGTAAAATGGTGCCCGTTGGGTGGTCTATTGGTAATACGGTGCCCGTCGGGTGGCCTGTCGGTATAACGGTGCCCGTCGGGTGGCCTGTCGGCAAAACAGTGCCCTTTGGGTGGTCTATCTGTAAAACGGTGCCCGTCGGGTGTCCTGTCAGTAAAACGGTGCCCGTCGAGTGGCCTGTCAGTAAAACGGTGCCCGTCGTGTCGCCTGTTGGTAATACGGTGCCCGTCAGTAAAACGGTGCCCGTAGGGTGGCCTCTCGGTAAAATGGTGCCCGTCGGGCATATCGGTAAAACGGTGCCCGTCGGGTGGCGTGTCGGCGAAAAAGTGCCCGTCGGGTGGCCTGTCGTTAAAACGGTGCCCGTCGGGGGTAATTCGGTAAAACGATGCCCATCGTGTGGCCTGTCAGTAAAACGGTGCTTGTCGGGTGGTCTGTCGGCAAAACAGTGCCCGTCGGGTGGTATGTCGGTAAAACGGTGCCCGTCGGGTGGCCCGTCGATAAAACAAAGTCCGTGGGTGGCCTGTCGGTAGAAGGTGCCTGTCGGGGGCATTTCGGTAAAATGGTGCTTGTCGGGTGGCCTATCAGTAAAACGGTGCCCGTCGGGAGGTCTGTCGGTAATACGGGGCCCGTCGGGTGGCCTGTCGGTAAGACGGTGCCCGTAGTGTGGCCTGTCGGTAAAATAGTGCCCGCCAGGCATGTCGGTAAAATGTTGTCCGTCGGGTAGCCTGTCGACAAAACAGTATCCGTCAGGTGGAATGTCGGTAAAACGGTGCCTGTCGGGTGGCCCGTCAACAAAACGGTGCCCATTGGGTGGTATGTCGGTAAAACGGTGCCCGTCGGTGGCCTGTCGGTCAAACGGTGCTCGTCGGGGGCATTTCGGTAAAACGGTGGTCGTCGGGTGGCATTTCGGTAAATGGTGCCCGTCGGGTGGCCTGTCAGTGAAACAGTGCCCGTCGGGCATGTCGGTAAAAGGTTGTCCGTCGGGTGGCCAGTCAGCAAAAAGGTGTCCGTCGGGTGGTAAGTCGGTAAGTCGGTGCCTCTCGGGTGGCCCGTCGATAAAACGGATCCCGTCGGGTTGCCTGTCGGTAATATGGTGTCCGTTGGGCATGTCAGCAAAATAGTGCCCGTCGGGTGGCCTATCGGCAAAATAATGCCCGTCGGGTGGCCTGTCGGTAAAACGGTGCCCGTCGGGGGTATTTCGGTAAAACGGTGCCGGTCGGGTGGCCTTTCAGTAAAACGGTGCTCGTCGGGTGGCTTGTCGGTAAATGGTGCCCGTCGGGGGTATTTCGGTAAAACTGTGCCCGTCGGGTGGCCTGTCAGTAAAACGGTGCCCGTCGGGTGTTCTGTCTGCAAAACAGTGCCCGTCCGGTGGTATGTCGGTAAAATGGTGCCCGTCGGGTGGCCCGTCGATAAAACGGTGTCCGTTGGGTGGCCTGTCGATAGAAGGTGCCCGTCGGGGGCATTTCGGTAAAGTAGTGTTCGTCGGGTGGCCTGTCAGTAAAACGGTACCCGACGGGTGGCCTGTCGGTAATACGGTGCCCGTCGGCTGGCCTGTCGGTAAAACGAATCCCGCATGGTGGTCTGTCGGTAAAACAGTGCCAGTCGGGCATCTCGATAAACGGTGCCCTTCGGGTGGCCGGTCAGCAAAACAGTGCCCGTCGGGTGGTATATCCGTAAAATGGTGCCCGCTGGGTGGACGGTCGGTAAAACGGTGCCCGTCGGGTGGCATGTTGGTAAAAGGTGCCTTTCGGGTGGCATGTAGGCAGAACAGTGCCCATCGGGTGACATGTCAGTAAAACGGTGCCCGTCGGATCGCGTGTCGGTAAAATGATGCCCGTCGCGTGGCATGTCGGAAAAACGGTGCCCGTCGGGTGGCATGTCGGCAAAACAGTGCCCATCGGATGGCATGTCGGTAAAACGGTACCCGTCGGGTGGCCTGTCGTAAACGGAGCTTGTCGGCCATGTCGGCAAAACGATGCCCGTCGGGTGGCATGTCGTTAAAACGCTACCCGTCGGGTGGCGTGTCGGTAAAACGGTTCCCGTCAGGTGGCTTGTCGGTAAAACGGTGCCCGTCGGTGGTAATTCGGTAAAACGGTTCCCGTGGGGTCGCCTGTCAGAAAAACGGTGGCCGTCGAGTGGCCTGTCGGTAAAACGGTGCCCGTCGGGTGGCATGTCGGTAAAACAGAGCCCGTCGGGTGGCCCGTCGGTAAAACAGTGCCCGTCGGGTGGCCTATCGGTAAAACGGTGTCAGTCAAGGGCATTACGGTAAAACGGTGCTGATCGGGTGGCCTGCCAGTAAAACGGTGCCCGTCGGGTGGCCTGTCGGTAATACGGTGCCCGTCGGGTGGCCTGTGAGTAAAACGGTGCCTGTTGGGTGGACTGTCGGTAAAATGGTGCCCGTCGGGCATGTCGGTAAAATGGTGCTCGTCGCGGGGCATTCTGGTAAAACGGTGCCCGTCGGGCATCCTGTCGGTAAAACGGTGCCCATCGGGGGCATTTCGATAAAACGGTGCCCGTCGGGTGGCCTATCTGTATAACGGTGCCTGTCGGGTGGCCTGTAGGTAAAACGGTGCCCGTCGGGGGTATTTCGATAAAACCGTTCCCGTAGGGTCCCCTGTCAGTAAAACGGTGGCCGTCGAGTTGCCTTTCGGTAAAACGGAACCCGTCGAGGGTATTTCGGTAAAACGGTGCCCTTCGGGTGGCATGTCAGTAAAACGGTGCCCGTCGGGTGGCCTGTCAAAAAAATGGTGCCCGTTGGGGGCATTTTGGTATAACTGTGATCGTCGGGTGGCCTGTCAGTAAAATGGTGCCCGTTGGGTGGCCTATTGGTAATACGATGCCCGATGGGTGGCCTGTCGGTAAAAGGGTGCCCGACGGGTTGCATGTCGGTAAAATGATGTCCGTCGGGCTTGTTGGTAAAACGGTGCCCGTCGAGTGGCCAGTCGGCAAAACAGTGCCCTTCGGGTGGTCTATCGGTAAAACGGTGCCCGTCGAGGGTATTTCGGTAAAACGTTGCCCGTCGGGTGTCCTGTTAGTAAAACGGTGCCCGTCGGGTGGCCTGTCAGTAAAACGGTGCCCGTCGGTCGCCTTTTGGTAATACGGTGCCCGTCAGTAAAACGGTGCCCGTAGGGTGGCCTCTCGGTAAAACGGTGCCCGTCGGGCATATCAATAAAACGGTGCCCGTCGGGTGGCCTGTCGGCAAAAAAAGTGCCCGTCGGTGGCCTGTCGTTAAAACGGTGCCCGTCGGGGGTACTTCGGTAAAACGATCCTCGTCGGGTGGCCTGTCTGTAGAACGGTGCCCGTCGGGCAGCCTGTCGGTAAACAGTGCCCGTCGGGGGTAATTCGGTAAAACGGTGTCGTCATGTGGCCTGTCAGTAAAACGGTGCCGGTCGGGTGGTCTGTCGGCAAAACAGTGCCCGTCGGGTGGTATGTCGGTAAAACGGTGCCCGTCGGGTGGTCCGTCGATAAAACAAAGTCCGTGGGTGGCCTGTCGGAAGAAGTTGCCTGTCGGGGGCATTTCAGTAAAATGGTGCTCGTCGGGTGGCCTGTTAGTAAAACGGTGCCCGTCGGGTGGTCTGTCGGTAATACGGTGCCCGCCAGGTGACCTGTCAGTAAAACGGTGCCCGTAGGGTGGCCAGTCGGTAAAATAGTGCTCGTCAGGCATGTCGGTAAAACGTTGTCGGTCGGATAGCCTATCGGCAAAACAGTGTCCGTCGGGTGGAATGTTGGTAAAACGGTGCCTGTCTTGTGGCCCGTCGATAAAATGGTGCCCGTTGGATGGTATGTCTGTAAAACGGTGCCCGTCGGTGGCCTGTCGGTAACGGTGCCCGCCGGTGGTATTTCGGTAAAACGGTGCCCGTCGGGTGGCCTTTCGGTAAAACGGTGCCCGTCGGGTGGCCTGTCAGTAAAAAGGTGCCCGTCGGGTGGCTTGTCGGTAAAACGGTGCCCGTCGGTGGCCTGTCGGTAAAACGGGTGCCTGTCGGGGGCATTTCAGTGAAACGGAGTCCGTCGGGTGGCCTGTCAGTAAAATGGTGCCCGTCGGGTGTTCTGTCGGCAAAGCAGTGCCCGTCCGGTGGTATGTCGGTAAAACGGTGCCCGTCGGTTGGCCCGTCGATAAAACGGTGTCCGTTGGGTGGCCTGTCGATAGAAGGTGCCCGTCGGGGGTATTTCGGTAAAATAGTGTTCGTCGGGTGGCCTGTCAGTAAAACGGTGCCAGTCGGGTGGCCTGTCGGTAATACGTTGCCTGTCGGGTGGCCTGTCAGTAAAACGGTGCCCGCATGGTGGTCTGTCGGTAAAACGGTGCCCGTCGGGTGGCCTGTTGGAAAAACAGAGCCCGTCGGGTGGTATATCCGTAAAATGGTGCCCGTTGGGTGGACGGTGGGTAAAACGGTGGCCGTCGGGTGGCATGTTGGTAAAACGGTGCCCGTCGGGTGGCATGTAGGCAGAAAATGCCCGTCGGGTGGCATGCCCGTAAAACGGTGCCCGTCGGATGGCGTGTCGGTAAAACGATGCCTGTCGCGTGGCATGTCGGAAAAACTGTGCCCATCGTGTGGCATGTTAGCAAAACAGTGCCCATTGGGTGGCATGTCGGTAAAACGGTACCCGTCGGGTGGCCTGTCGGTAAACGGAGCTTGTCGGCCATGTCGGCAAAAAGATCCCCGTCGGGTGGCGTGTCGGTAAAACGGTGCCTGTAGGGAGGCATGTCGGCAAAATGGTGCCCGTCGAGCGGCATGTCGGTAAAACGCTGCCCGTTGGGTGGCGTGTCGGTAAAACGGTTCCCGTCTGGTGGCCTGTCGATAAAACGGTGCCCGTCGGGGGTATTTCTATAAAACGGTTCCCGTGGGGTCGCCTGTCTGTAAAACGGTGGCCGTCGAGTGGCCTGTCGGTAAAACGGTGCCCGTCGGGTGGCATGTCGGTAAAACGGTGTCCGTCAAGGGCATTTCGGTAAAACGGTGCCCATCGGGTGGCCTGCCAGTAAAACGTTGCCCGTCGGGTGGCCTGTCGGTAATACGGTGCCTGTCGGGTGGCCTGTGAGTAAAACGGTGCCTGTTGGGTGGACTGTCGGTAAAATGGTGCCCGTCGGGCATGTCAGTATAACGGTGCCCATCGGGGGCATTTCGGTAAAACGGTGCCCGTCGGGTGGCCTATCGGAAAAACGGTGCCCGTCGGGTGGCCTGTCGGTAAAACGGTGCCCGTCAGGGGTATTTCGGTAAAACGGTTCCCGTGGGGTCGCCTGTCTGTAAAACGGTCACCGTCGAGTGGCCTTTTGGTAAAACGGAACCCATAGTGTGTATTTCGGTAAAACGGTGCCCGTCGGGTGGCCCGTCGATAAAACGGTGTCCGTTGGGTGGCATGTCGATAGAAGGTGCCCGTCGGGGGCATTTCGGTAAAATAGGATTCGTCGGGTGGCCTGTCAGTAAAATGGTGCCCGTCGGGTGGCCTATCGGTATACGGTGTCCATCGGGTGGCGTGTCGGTAAACGGAGTTTGTCGGCCATGTCGGCAAAAGATGCCCGTCGGGTGGCGTGTCGGTAAAATGGTGCCCGTCAGGAGGCATGTCGGAAAAATGGTGCCCGTCGAGCGGGCTGTCGGCAAAATGGTGCCCGTCGAGCGGCATGTCGGTAAAACGCTGCCGTCGGGTGGCGTGTCGGTAAAACGGTTCCCGTTAGGTGGCCTGTCGGTAAAACGGAGCCCGTCGGGGGTATTTCTGTAAAACGGTCCCCGTGGGGTCGCCAGTCAGTAAAACGGTGGCCGTCGAGTGGCCTGTCGGTAAAACAGTGCCCGTCGGGTGGCCCGTCGATAAAACGGTTCCCGTGGGGTGGCCTGTCGGGTGCCCATCGGGTGGCCTGTCGGAAAACGGTGTCCGTCAAGGGCATTTCGGTAAAACGGTGCCCATCGGGTGGCCTGCCAGTAAAACGGTGCCCGTCGGGTGGCCTGTCGGTAATACGGTGCCCGTCGGGTGGCCTGTGAGTAAAACGGTGCCTGTTGGGTGGACTGTCGGTAAAATGATGCTCGTCGGGCATGTCGGTAAAACGATGCTCGTCGCGGGGCATTTTGGTAAAACGGTGCCCGTCGGGTAACCTGTCGGTAAAACGGTGCCCATCGGGGGCATTTTGGTAAAACAGTGCCCGTCGGGTGGCCTATCAATAAAACGGTTCCCGTAAGGTGGCCTGTTGGTAAAACGGTGCCCGTCGGGGGTATTTCGGTAAAACGGTTCCCGTGGGGTCGTCTGTCAGTAAAACGGTGGCCGTCGAGTGGCCTGTCGGTAAAACAGTGCCCGTCGGGTGGCATGTCGGTAAAACAGTGCCCGTCGGGTGGCCCGTCGATAAAACAGTGCCCATCGGGTGGCCTGTCGGTAAAACGGTGTATGTCAAGGGCATTTCGGTAAAACGGTGCCCATCGAGCGGCCTGCCAGTAAAACGGTGCCCAACGGGTGGCATGTCGGTAATACGGTGCCCGTCGGGTGGCCTGTGAGTAAAACGGTGCCTGTTGGGTGGACTGTCGGTAAAATGGTGCCCGTCGGGCATGTCGGTAAAACGGTGCTCGTCGCGGGGCATTTTGGTAAAACGGTGCCCGTCGGGTAACCTGTCGGTAAAACGGTGCCCATCGGGGGCATTTCGGTAAAACGGTGCCCGTCGGGGGTATTTCAGTAAAACGGTTCCAGTGGGGCCGCCTGTCAGTAAAACGGTCGTCGTCGAGTGGCCTTTCGGTAAAACAGAACCTGTAGGGGGTATTTCAGTAAAACGTTGCCCGTCGGGTGGCATGTCAATAAAACGGTGCCCGTAGGGTGGCCTGTCAAGAAAACGGTGCCCGTTGGGGGCATTTCGGTATAACGGTGCTCGTCGGGTGGCCTGTCAGTAAAATGGTGATCGTTGGGTGGCCTATTGGTAATACGGTGCCCGACGGGTGGCCTGTCGATAAAACGGTGCCCGTCGGGTGGCCTGTCGGTAAAATGGTGTCCATCGGGCAGTTGGTGAAACGGTGCCCGTCGGGTGGCCTGTCGGCAAAACAGTGCCCTTCGGGTGGTCTAACGGTAAAACGGTGCCCGTCGGGGGTATTTCGGTAAAACGGTGCCCGTCGGGTGTCCTGTCAGTAAAACGGTGCCCGTCGGGTGGCCTGTCAGTAAAACGGTGCCCGTCAGGTCGCCTGTTGGTAATACGGTGCCCGTCAGTAAAACGGTGCCCGTCGGGTGGCCTGTTGGCAAAAATTGCCCGTCAGGTGGCCTGTCGTTAAAACGGTGCCCGTCGGGGGTACTTCGGTAAAACGATGCTCGTCGGGTGGCCTGTCTGTAGAGCGGTGCCGGTCGGGTGGCCTGTCGGTAAACGGTGCCCGTCGGGGCTTAATT
>JAOANR010000012.1:8764525-8785937 GCA_030278955.1 Hygrophila difformis
TTTATCGACGGGCCACCCGACGGGCACTGTTTTACCGACATGCCACCCGACTGGCACCGTTTTAACGACAGGCCACTCGACGGCCACCGTTTTACTGACAGGCGACCCCACGGGAACCGTTTTACAGAAATACCCCCGACGGGCTCCGATTTACCGACAGGCCACCTAACGGGAACCGTTTTACCGACACGCCACCCGACGGCAGCGTTTTACCGACATGCCGCTCGACGGGCACCATTTTGCCGACAGCCCGCTCGACGGGCACCATTTTTCCGACATGCCTCCTGACGGGCACCATTTTACCGACACGCCACCCGACGGGCATCTTTTGCCGACATGGCCGACAAACTCCGTTTACCGACACGCCACCCGATGGGCACCGTATACCGATAGGCCACCCGACGGGCACCATTTTACTGACAGGCCACCCGACGAATCCTATTTTACCGAAATGCCCCCGACGGGCACCTTCTATCGACAGGCCACCCAACGAACACCGTTTTATCGACGGGCCACCCGACGGGCACCGTTTTACCGAAATACACACTATGGGTTCCGTTTTACCAAAAGGCCACTCGACGGTGACCGTTTTACTGACAGGCGACCCCACGGGAACCGTTTTACCGAAATACCCCTGACGGGCACCGTTTTACCGACAGCCCACCCGACGGGCACCGTTTTTCCGATAGGCCACCCGACGGGCACCGTTTTACCGAAATGCCCCCGATGGGCACCGTTATACTGACATGCCCGACGGGCACCATTTTACCGACAGTCCACCCAACAGGCACCGTTTTACTCACAGGCCACCCGACAGGCACCGTATTACCGACAGGCCACCCGACGGGCAACGTTTTACTGGCAGGCCACCCGATGGGCACCGTTTAACCGAAATGCCCTTGACGGACACCGTTTTACCGACATGCCACCCGACGGGCACCGTTTTACCGATAGGCCACTCGACGGCCACCGTTTTACAGACAGGCGGCCCCACGGGAACCGTTTTATAGAAATACCCCCGACGGGCACCGTTTTATCGACAGGCCACCTGACGGGAACCGTTTTACCGACACGCCACCCAACGGGCAGCGTTTTACCGGCATGCCGCTCGACGGGCACCATTTTGCCGACATGCCTCCCTACAGGCACCGTTTTACCGACACGCCACCCGACGGGGATCGTTTTGCCGACATGGCCGACAAGCTCCGTTTACCGACAGGCCACCCGACGGGTACCGTTTTACCGACATGCCACCCAATGGGCACTGTTTTGCTAACATGCCACACGATGGGCACAGTTTTTCCGACATGCCACGCGACAGGCATCGTTTTACCGACACGCCATCCGACGGGCACCGTTTTACTGGCATGCCACTCGACGGGCATTTTCTGCCTACATGCTACCCGACGGGCACCGTTTTACCAACATGCCACCCGACGGCCACCGTTTTACCAACCGTCCACCCAACGGGCACCATTTTACGGATATACCACCCGACGAGCTCTGTTTTTCCGACAGGCCACCCGACGGGCACCGTTTTACCGACAGACCACCATGCGGGCACCGTTTTACCGACAGGCCACCCGACAGGCAACGTATTACCGACAGGCCACCCGACTGGCACCGTTTTACTGACAGGCCACCCGACGAACACTATTTTACCGAAATACCCCCGACGGGCACCTTCTATCGACAGGCCACCCAACGGACACCGTTTTATCGACGGGCCAACCGACGGGCACCGTTTTACCGACATACCACCGGACGGGCACTGCTTTGCCGACAGAACACCCGACGGGCACCATTTTACTGACAGGCCACCCGACGGACTCCGTTTCACTAAAATGTCCCCGACAGGCACCCGTTTTACCGACAGGCCACCGACGGGCACCGTTTTACCGACAAGCCACCCGACGGGCACCTTTTTACTGACAGGCCACCCGACGGGCACCGTTTTACCGAATGGCCACCCGACTGGCACCGTTTTACCGAAATACCACCGGCGGGCACCGTTACCGACAAACCACCCAACGGGCACCGTTTTATCGACGGGCCACAAGACAGGCACCGTTTTACCAACATTCCACCCGACGGACACTGTTTTGCCGATAGGCTACCCGACCGACAACGTTTTACCGACATGCCTGACGAGCACTATTTTACCGACTGGCCACCCTACGGGCACCGTTTTACTGACAGGTCACCTGGCGGGCACCGTATTACCGACAGACCACCCGACGGGCACCGTTTTACTAACAGGCCACCCGACGAGCACCATTTTACCGAAATGCCCCCGACAGGCAACTTCTTCCGACAGGCCACCCACGGACTTTGTTTTATCGACGGACCACCCGACGGGCACCGTTTTACCGACATACCACCCGACGGGCACTGTTTTGCCGACAGACCACCCGACCGGCACCGTTTTACTGACTAGCCACATGACGACACCGTTTTACCGAATTACCCCCGACGGGCACTGTTTACCGACAGGCCGCCCGACGGGCACCGTTCTACAGACAGGCCACCCGACGAGGATCGTTTTACCGAAGTACCCCCGACGGGCACCGTTTTAACGACAGGCCACCGACGGGCACTTTTTTTGCCGACAGGCCATCCTACGGGCACCGTTTTATTGATATGCCCGACGGGCACCGTTTTACCGAGAGGCCACCCTACGGGCACCGTTTTACTGACGGGCACCGTATTACCAAAATGCGACCGACGGGCACCGTTTTACTGACAGGCCACCCGACGGGCACCGTTTTACTAACAGGACACCCGACGGGCACCGTTTTACCGAAATACCCTCGACGGGCACCGTTTTACCGATAGACCACCCGAAGGGCACTGTTTTGCCGACAGGCCACTCGACGGGCACCGTTTTACCAACAAGCCCGACGGACATCATTTTACCGACATGCAACCCGTCAGGCACCATTTTACCGACAGGCCACACATCGGGCATCGTATTACCAATAGGCCACCCAACGGGCACCATTTTACTGACAGGCCACCCGACGATCACCGTTATACAAAAATGCCCCCAACGGGCACCGTTTTTTTGACAGGCCACCCGACGGGCACCGTTTTACTGACATGCCACCCGAAGGGCACCGTTTTACCGAAATACCCTCGACGGGTTCCGTTTTACCGAAAGGCAACTCGACGGCCACCGTTTTACTGACAGGGGACCCTAAGGGAACGGTTTTATCGAAATACCCCCGACGGGCATCGTTTTACCGACAGGCCACCCGACAGGCACCGTTTTACAGATAGGCCACCCGACGGGCACCGTTTTATCGAAATGCCCCCGATGGGCACCGTTTTACCTACAGGATGCCCGACGGGCACCGTTTTACCAGAATGCCCCGCGACGAGCACCATTTTACCGACATGCCCGACGGGCACCATTTTACCGACAGTCCACCCAACAGGCACCGTTTTACTCACAGGCCACCCGACGGGCACCGTATAACCGACGGGCCACCCGACGGGCACCGTTTTACTGGCAGGCCACCTGATCAGCACCGTTTTACCGTAATGCCCTTGACGGACACCGTTTTACCGACAGGCCACCCGACGGGCACTGTTTTACCGACGGGCCACCCGACGGGCTCTGTTTTACCGACATGCCACCCGACGGGCACCGTTTTACCGACAGGCCACTCGACGGCCACCATTTTTGTAACAGGCGACCCCCACGGGAACCGTTTTACCGAATTACCACCGACGGGCACCGTTTTACCGACAGGCCACCTGACGGGAACCGTTTTACCGACACGCCACCCGACGGGCAGCGTTTTAACGACATGCGACCCGACGGGCATCGTTTTGCCGACATGGCCGACAAGCTCCGTTTACGACAGGCCACCCGACGGGTACCGTTTTACCGACATGCCATCCGATGGGCACTGTTTTGCCGACATGCCACCCGACGGGCACCGTTTTTCCGACATGCCACGCGACGGGCATCGTTTTACCGACACGCCATCCGACGGGCACCGTTTTACTGACATGCCACCCGACGGGCACTGTTCTGCCTACATGCCACCCGAAAGGCACCTTTTACCAACATGCCACCCGACGGGCACCGTTTTACCGACCGTCCACCCAGCGGGCACCATTTTACGGATATACCACCCGACGGGCACTGTTTTGCTGACCGGCCACCAGAAGGGCACCGTTTATCGAGATGCCCGATTGGCACTGTTTTACCGACAGACCACCATGCGGGATTCGTTTTACCGACAGGCCAGCCGACGGGCACCGTATTACCGACAGGCCACCCGTCGGGTACCGTTTTACTGACAGGCCACCCGACGAACACTACTTTACCGAAATGCCCCCGACGGGCACCTTCTATCGACAGGCCACCCAACGGACACCGTTTTATCGACGGGCCACCCGACGGGCACCATTTTATCGACATACCACCGGACGGGCACTGTTTTGCAGACAGAACACCCGACGGGCACCGTTTTACTGACAGGCCACCCGACAGGCACAGTTTTACCGAAATACCCCCGACGGGCACCATTTACCGACAAGCCACCCGACGAGCACCGTTTTACTGAAAGGCCACCCGACCGGCACCGTTTTACCGAAATACCCCCGACGGGCACCGTTTTACCGACAGGCCACCCGACGAGCATTATTTTGCCGATAGGCCACCCGACGGGCACTATTTTGCTGACATGCCCAACGGACACCATATTACCGACAGGCAACCCGACGGGATCCGTTTTATCGACGGGCCACCCGACAGGCACCGACTTACCGACTTACCACCCGACGGGCACCGTTTTCCCGACATGCCACGCGACGGGCACAGTTTTACCGACATGCCACCCGAAGGACACCATTTTATTTACATGCCATCCGACGGGCACCGTTTTACCGACTTGCCACCCGACAGGCACCGTTTTAACGACATGCCACCCGACGGCATCGTTTTACCGACATGCCACCCGACGGCATTGTTTTACCGACATGCCACCCGACGGGCACTGTTTTATCGACATGCCACCCAACGGGCACCGTTTTACCGACATGCCACCCGACGGGCACCATTTTGCCGACATGCCACCCGACGGGCACTGTTTTGCCGACATGCCACCCGACGTGACCCGTGTGGACGAGAGCCGACGTGCCACTCGACGGGCACCGTTTTACCGACAGGCCACCCGACAAGCACAGTTCAACCAACACGCGACCCGACCAGCTCCGTTTTGCCGACATGCCACCCGACGGGCACTGTTTTATCGACATGCCACCCAACGGGCACCGTTTTACCGACATGCCACCCGACGGGCACCATTTTGCCGACATGCCACCCGACGGGCACTGTTTTGCCGACATGCCACCCGACGTGACCCGTGTGGACGAGAGCCGACGTGCCACTCGACGGGCACCGTTTTACTGACAGGCCACCCGACAAGCACAGTTCAACCAACACGCGACCCGACCAGCTCCGTTTTCCCGATATGCCACCCGACGGGCACTGTTTTGTCGACATGCCACCCGACAGGCACTGTTTTGTCGACAGTCCACCCGATGTGACCCGTGCAGACGAGAGCCGACAGGCACCGTTTTACCGACATGCCACCCGACGGGCTTTAACGACATGCCACCCGACGGGCACCGTTTTACCCACATTGCATCCGACGGGCACAGTTTTACCGACTGGCCACCCATCGGGCACCGTTTTGCCGACATGCCACCCGACGTGACCCGTGTGGACGAGAGCCGACGTGCCACTCAACGGGCACCGTTTTACCGACGAGCCACCCGACGAGCACCTTTTTACAAACACGCCAACCGACTGGCACCGTTTTACAGACATGACACCCGACGGGCACTGTTTTGCCGACATGCCACCCGACGTGACCCGTGTGGTCGAGAGCCGACGTTCCACCCGACTAGCACAATTTTGCCGACGTGCCATCCGACGTGACCCGTGCCGACGGGCACCGTTTTACCGACATGCCATCCGATGGGCACCGTTTAGCGACACGCCACCCGACGGGCACCGTTTAGCGACACGCCACCCGACGGGCACCGTTTAGCGATATGCCACCTGACGGGCACCGTTTTACCAGCACGCCTCCCGACGGGCACCGTTTTACCAAAACGCTGCCCGACGGGCAACGTTTTACCGAGAGGCCACCCCACGGGCACCATTTTGCCGACATTCCACCCGACGGGCACCGTTTTGCCGACAAGCTTCCCGACGGGCACCGATTTACCGACACGCCACCCGACGGGCACCATTTTACCGACATGGCCGACAAGCAACGTTTTACCGACAGGCCACCCAACGGGCACCGTTTTACCGACATGCCACCCGAGGGGCACTGTTTTGCCGACATGCTACCCGACGGGTACCGTTTTCCTGACATGCCACTCAACGGGCACCGTTTTACTGACATGCCATCCGACGGGCACCATTTTACTGACATGCCACCCGACAGGCACCGTTTTAACGACATGCCACCCGACGGGCACCGTTTTACCGACATGCCACCCGACATGCATAGTTTTACCGACATGTCATCCGACGGGCACTGTTTTGCCGACATGCCACCCGACGGCACTGTTTTGCCGACATGCCACCCGACGTGACCCGTGTGGACGAGAACCGATGTGCCACTCGACAGGCACCGTTTTACCGACTGGCCACCTGACGAGCATCTTTTTACAAAGACGCCAACCGACTGGCACCGTTTTACCGACATGACACCCGAGAGGCACTGTTTTGCCGACATGCCACCCGACGTGACCCGTGTGGTCGAGAGCCGACGTGCCACCCGACTAGCACAATTTTGCCGACATGCCATCCGACGTGACCCGTGCCGACGGGCACCGTTTTACCGACATGCCATCCGACGGGCGCCGTTTAGCGACACGCCACCCGACGGGCATCGTTTAGCGATACGCCACCTGACGGGCACCGTTTTACCAACACGCCACCCGACGGGCACCGTTTTACCAACACGTTGCCCGACGGGCAATGTTTTACCGAGAGGCCACCCCACGGGCACCGTTTTGCCGACATGCCACCCGACGGGCACCGTTTTGCCGACAAGCTTCCCGACGGGCACCGATTTACCGACAAGCCACCCGGCGGGCACCATTTTACCGACATGGCCGACAATCAATGTTTTACCGACAAGCCACCCGACGGGCACTGTTTTATCGGCAGGGGCACCCAATGGACACTGTTTTGCCGACATTGCACCCGACGTGACCCGTGTGGACGAGAGCTGATGTTCCACTCGACGGCACCGTTTTACCGACAGGCCACCCGACGAGCACCATTTTACCGACACGCCAGCCGACGGGCTCCGTTTTACCGACATGCCACCCGACGGGCACTGTTTTGCCAACATGCCACCCGACGTGCCACCCGACTGGCACTGTTTTGCCGACATGCCACCCGACGTGACCCGTGCCGACGGGCACCGTTTTATCGACATGCCACCCGACGGGCACCGTTTTAACGACATTTCACCCGACGGGCACCGTTTTACCGACATGCCACCCGACATGCACAGTTTTACCGACATGCCATCCGACGGGCACTGTTTTGCCGACATGCCACCCGACGGCACTGTTTTGCCCACATGCCACACGACGTGACCCGTGTGGACGAGAACCGATGTGCCACTCGACGGGCACCGTTTTACCGACAGGCCATCCGACGAGCATCTTTTTACAAACACGCCACCCGACGAGCACCTTTTTACCGACATGCCACCTGACGGGCACTGTCTTGCTGACATGCCACCCGACGTTACCCGTGTGGTCGAGAGCCGACGTGCCACCCGACTAGCACAATTTTGCCGACATGCCATCCGACGTGACCCGTGCGGACGGGCACCGTTTTACCGACATGCCATCCGGCGGGCACCGTTTTACAGACAGGCCACCCGACGGGCACCGTTTAGCGACACGCCACCCGACGGGCACCGTTTTACCAACACGCCACCCGACGGGCACAGTTTTACCAAGAGCCCACCCCATGGGCACCGTTTTACCGACATGCCATCTGACGGACACCGTTTTGCCGACAGGCTTCCCGACGGGCACCGATTTACCGACACGCCACCCGACGGGCACCGTTTTACCGACATGGCCGACAAGCAACGTTTTACCGATAGGCCACCTGACATGCACAGTTTTACCGACATGCTACACGAGGGGCACTGTTTTGCCGACATGCCACCCGACGGGCATCGTTTTCCCGACATGCCACGCGACGGGCACCGTTTTACTGACATGCCACCCGACGGGCACTATTTTACTAACATGCCCTCCGACGGGCACCGTTTTACCGACATGCCACCCGACGGGCACTGTTTTACCGACATGGCCGACAAGCAACATTTTACCGACAGGCCACCCGGCGGGCACTGTTTTACCGACATGCCACCCGACGGGCACTGTTTTGCCGACATGCCACCCGACGTGACCGGTGTGGACGAGAACCGTCGTGCCACCCGACTGGCACAGTTTTACCGACAGGCCACCCGACGAGCACCATTTTACCGACACGCCACCCGATGGGCTCCGTTTTACCGACATGCCACCCGACGTGACCGGTGTGGACGAGAGCCGTCGTGCCACCCGACTGGCACCGTTTTACCGAAAGGCCACCCGACGAGCACCATTTTACCGACACGCCACCCGACGGGCTCCGTTTTACCGACATGCCACCCGACGAGCACTGTTTTGCTGACATGCCACCCGACGTGACCCGTGTGGACGAGAGCCGATGTGCCACCCGACTGGCACCGTTTTACCGACATGGCACCCGACGGTCACCGTTTTAACGACACGCCACCCGACGGGCACCGTTTTAACGACAAGGCACCCGACATGCACCGTTTTACCGACATGCCATCCGACGGGCACTGTTTTACCGACAGGCCACCCAACAGACACCGTTTTACCGACATGCCACCCGGCGGGCAACATTTTACCGACATGCCACCCGACGGCACTGTTTCGCTGACAAGCCACCCGACATGACCCGTGTGGACGAGAACCGACGTGCCACTCGAAAGGCACCGTTTTACCGACAGGCCACCCGACGAGCACCTTTTTACAAACACGCCACCCGACGGGTACCGTTTTACCGACATGCCACCCGACGGGCACTGTTTTGCCGACATGCCACCCGACGTGACCCGTGTGGTCGAGAGCCGACGTGCCACCCGACTAGCACAATTTTGCCGACATGCCATCCGACGTGACCCGTGCCCACGGGCATCGTGTTACCGACATGCCATCCGACGGGCACCGATTCACCGACATGCCACCCGACAGGCACTGTTTTGCCGACATGCCACCCGACGTGCCACCCGACTGGCACTGTTTTGCCGACATGCCACCCGACGTGACCCGTGCTGACGGGCACCGTTTTATCGACATGCCACCTGACGGGCACCGTTTTAACGACATTTCACCCGACGGGCACCGTTTTACCGATATGCCACCCGACATGCACAGTTTTACCGACATGCCATCCGACGGGCACTGTTTTGCCGACATGCCACCCGACGACACTGTTTTGCCCACATGCCACCCGAAATGACCCGTGTGGACGAGAACCGATGTGCCACTCAACGGGCACCGTTTTACCGACAGGCCACCCGACGAGCATCTTTTTACAAACACGCCACCCGACGGGCACCTTTTTACCGACATGCCACCTGACGGGCACTGTTTTGCTGACATGCCACCCGACGTGACCCGTGTGGTCGAGAGCCGATGTGCCACCCGACTAGCACAATTTTGCCGACATGCCATCCGACGTGACCCGTGCGGACGGGCACCGTTTTACCGACATGCCATCCGACGTGCACCGTTTTACAGACAGGCCACCCGACGGGCACCGTTTAGCGACACGCCACCCGACGGGCACCGTTTTTCCAACACACCACCCGACGGGCACTGTTTTACCAAGAGGCCACCCCATGGGCACCGTTTTACCGACACGCCATCTGACAGACACCGTTTTGCCGACAAGCTTCCCGACGGGCACCGATTTACCGACACGCCACCCGACGGGCACCGTTTTACCGACATGGCCGACAAGCAACGTTTTTCCGACAGGCCACCTGACATGCACAGTTTTACCGACATGCTACACGAGGGGCACTGTTTTGCCGACATGCCACCCGACGGGCATCGTTTTCCCGACATGCCACGCGACGGGCACCGTTTTACTGACATGCCACCCGACGGGCACTATTTTACTAACATGCCCTTCGACGGGCACCGTTTTACCGACATGCCACCCGATGGGCACTGTTTTACCGACATGGCCGACAAGCAACATTTTACCGACAGGCCACCCGACGGGCACTGTTTTACCGACATGCCACCCGACGGGTACTGTTTTGCCGACATGCCACCCGACGTGACCGGTGTGGACGAGAGCCGTCGTGCCACCCGACTGGCACCGTTTTACCGACAGGCCACCCGACGAGCACCATTTTACCGACACGCCACCCGACGGGCTCCGTTTTACCGACATGCCACCCGACGTGACCGGTGTGGACGAGAGCCGTCGTGCCACCCGACTGGCACCGTTTTACCGACAGGCCACCCGACGAGCACCATTTTACCGCCACGCCACCCGACGGGCTCTGTTTTACCGACATGCCACCCGACGAGCACTGTTTGGCCGACATGCCACCCGACGTGACCCGTGTGGACGAGAGCCGATGTTCCACCCGACTGGCACCGTTTTACCGACATGCCACCCGACGGGCACCGTTTTAATGACACGCCACCCGACGGGCACCGTTTTAACGACAAGGCACCCGACATGCACCGTTTTACCGACATGCCATCCGACGGGAACTGTTTTACCGACAGGCCACCCAATAGACACCGTTTTACCGACATGCCACCCGACGGGCAACATTTTACCGACATGCCACCCGACGGCACTGTTTTGCCGACATGTCACCCGACATGACCCGTGTGGACGAGAACCGACGTGCCACTCGAAAGGCACCGTTTTACCGACAGGCCACCCGATGAGCACCTTTTTACAAACACGCCACCCGACGGGCACCGTTTTACCGGCATGCCACCCGACGGGCACTGTTTTGCCAACATGCCACCCGACGTGACCCGTGTGGTCGAGAGCCGACGTGCCACCCGACTAGCAAAATTTTGCCGACATGCCATCCGACGTGACCCGTGCCCACGGGCATCGTGTTACTGACATGCCATCCGACGGGCACAGATTTACCGACAGGCCACCCGACGGGCACCGTTTTACCAACACGCCACCCGACGGGCACTGTTTTACCGAGAGGCCACCCCACGGGCACCGTTTTACCGACATGCCACCCGAGGGGCACCGTTTTGCCGACAAGCTTCCCGACGTGCACCGATTTACCGACACGCCACCCGACGGGCACCTTTTTACCGACAGGGCCGAGAAGCAACATTTTACCGACAGGCCACCCGACGGGCACCGTTTTACCGACATGCCACCCGAGGGGCACTGTTTTGCCAACATGCCACCAAACGGGCATCGTTTTCCCGACATGGCACGCGACGGGCACCGTTTTACTGACATGCCACCTGACGGGCACCATTTTACTGACATGCCATCCGACGGGCACCGTTTTACCGACATGCCACCCGAAGGGCACCCTTTTAACGACATGCCACCCGACAGGCATCGTTTTACCGACATGCCATCCGACGGGCACTGTTATATCGACAGACCACCCAATGGGCACCATTTTCCCGACATGCCACCCGACGGGCACTGTATTGCCGACATTCCACCCGACGTGACCCGTGTGGACGAGAGCCGACGTGCCACTCGACGGGCACCATTTTACCGACAGGCCACCCGACGAGCACCATTTTACCGACACGCCACACGACAGGCTCCGTTTTACCGACATGCTATCCGACGGGCATTGCTTTGTCTACATGCCACCCGACGCGACCCGTGTGGACGAGAGCCGACGTGCCACCGGACTGGCATAGTTTTGCTGACATGCTACCCGACGTGACCCGTGCCGACGGGCACCGCTTTACCAACATGCCACCCGACGGGCACCGTTTTAACGACATGCCAACCGACGGGCACCGTTTTACCGACATGCCACCCGACATGCACCGTTTTACCGACATGCCATCCGACGGGCACTGTTTTACCGACAGGGCACCCAACGGGCACCATTTTCCCGACATGCCACCCGAAGGGCGCTGTTTTGCCGACATTCCACCCGACGTGACCCGTGTGGATGAGAGCCGACGTGCCACTCGACGGGCACTGTTTTGCCGACAGGCCACCCGACGAGCATCATTTTTCCGACAGGTCACCCGACTGGCTCCGTTTTACCGACATGCCACCCGACGGCCACTGTTTTGCCGACAAGCCACCCTATGTGACCCGTGTGGACGAGAGCCGACTTGCCACCCGACTGGCACAGTTTTGCCGACATGCGACCCGACATGACCCGTGTCGACGGGCACCGTTTTACCGACATGCCACCCGACGGGCACCATTTTATCGACATGCCACCCGACGGGCACCGTTTTAACGACATGCCACCCGACGGGCACTGTTTTACCGACAGGCCACCCGACGGGCACCATTTTACCGACATGCCACCCGACGGCACTGTTTTGCCGACATGCCACCCGACGACACTGTTTTGCCGACATGCCACCCGATGTGACCCGTGTGGACGAGAACCGATGTGCCAGTCGACGGGCACCGTTTTACCGACAGACCACCCGACGGGCACCGTTTTATCGACATGCCACCCGACGGGCACTGTTTTGCCGACATGCCACCAGAAGTGGCCCGTGTGGTCGAGATCCGACGTGCCACCCGACTAGCACAATTTTTCCGACATGCCATCCGACGTGACCCGTGCCGACGGGCACCGTTTTACCGACATGCCATCCGACGGGCACCGTTTTATCGACAGGCCACCCGTCGGGCACCGTATAGCGACACGCCACCCGATGGGCACTGTTTTACCAACACGCCACCCGACGGGCACCGTTTTACCAACACTCCACCCGACGGGCACTGTTTACCGAGAGGCCACCCCACGGGCACCGTTTTATCGACATGCCACCCGACGGGCATCGTTTTGCCGACAAGCTTCCCGACGGGCACCGATTTACCGACACGCCACCCGACGGGCACATTTTACCGACAGGGCCGAGAAGCAACATTTTACCGACAGGCCACCCGACGGGCACCGTTTTACCGATATACCACCCGAGGGGCACTATTTTGCCGACATGCCACCAGACGGGCATCGTTTTCCTGACATGCCACGCGACGGGCACCGTTTTACTGACATTCCACCCGACGGGCACCATTTTACTGACATGCCATCCGACGGGCACCATTTTACCGACATGCCACCCGAAGGGCACCGTTTTAACGACATGCCACCCGGCAGGCATCGTTTTACCGACATGCCATCCGACGGGCACTGTTTTACCGACAGGGCACCCAAAGGGCACCATTTTCCCGACATGCCACCCGACGGGCACTGTTTTGCCGACATTCCACCCGACGTGACCCGTGTGGACGAGAGCCGACGTGCCACTCGACGGGCACCATTTTACCGACAGGCCACCCGACGAGCACCATTTTACCGACACGCCACTCGACGGGCTCCGTTTTACCGACATGCCACCCGACGGGCACTGTTTGCCTACATGCCACCCGACGTGACCCGTGTGGACGAGAGTCGACGTGCCACCCGACTGGCATAGTTTTGCTGACATGCCACCCGACGTGACCCGTGCCCACGGGCACCGTCTTACCAACATGCCACCCGACGGGCACCGTTTTAATGACATGCCACCCGACGGGCACTGTTTTACCGACAGGGCACCCAACGGGCACCATTTTCCCGACATGCCACCCGAAGGGCACTGTTTTGCCGACATTCCACCCGACGTGACCCGTGTGGACGAGAGCCGACGTGCCACTCGACGGGCAACGTTTTACCAACAGGCCACCCGATGAGCACCATTTTACCGACTCGCCACCCGACAGGCTCCGTTTTACCGACATGCCACCTGACGGGCACTGTTTTGGCAACATGCCACCCGAACGTGACCCTTGTGGACGAGAGCCGACGTGCCACCCGACTGGCACTGTTTTGCCTACATCCCACCCGACGTGACCCGTGCCGACGGGCACCATTTTACCGACATGCCACCCGACGGGCACCGTTTTAACGACATGCCACCCGACGGGCACCGTTTTACCTACATACCACCCGACATGCACAGTTTTACCGACATGCCATCCGACGGGCACTGTATTGCCGACATGCCACCCGACGGCACTGTTTTGCCGACATGCCACCCGACGTGACCCGTGTGGACGAGAGCCGACGTGCCACCCAACTGGCATAGTTTTGCTTACATGCCACCCGACGTGACCCGTGCCGACGGGCACCGTTTTACCAACATCCCAACCGACGGGCACCGTTTTAACGACATGCCACCCGACGGGCACCGTTTTAGCGACATGCCACCCGACATGCACCGTTTTACCGACATGCCATCCGACGGGCACTGTTTTACCGACAGGGCACCCAACGGGCACTGTTTTCCCGACATGCCACCCGAAGGGCACTGTTTTGCCGACATTCCACCCGACGTGACCCGTGTGGACGAGAGCCGACGTGCTACTCGACGGGCACCGTTTTACCGACAGGCCACCCGACGAGCACCATTTTACCGACACGCCACCCGACGGGCTCCGTTTTACCGACATGCCACCCGACGGGCACTGTTTTGCCGACAAGCCACCCTATGTGACCCGTGTGGACGAGAGCCGACGTGCCACCCGACTGGCACAGTTTTGCCGACATGCGACCCGACATGACCCGTGTCGACGGGCACCGTTTTACCGACATGCCACCCGACGGGCACCATTTTACCGACATGCCACCCGACGGGCACCGTTTTAACGACATGCCACCCGACGGGCACTGTTTTACCGACAGGCCACCCGACGGGCACCGTTTTACCGACATGCCACCCGACGGCACTGTTTTGCCGACATGCCACCCGACGACACTGTTTTGCCGACATGCCACCCGATGTGACCCGTGTGGACGAGAACCGACGTGCCAGTCGACGGGCACCGTTTTACCGACAGACCACCCGACGAGCACCTTTTTACAAACACGCCACCCGACGGGCACCGTTTTATCGACATGCCACCCGACGGGCACTGTTTTGCCGACATGCCACCAGAAGTGGCCCGTGTGGTCGAGATCCGACGTGCCACCCGACTAGCACAATTTTTCCGACATGCCATCCGACGTGACCCGTGCCGACGGGCACCGTTTTACCAACATGCCATCCGACGGGCACCGTTTTATCGACAGGCCACCCGTCGGGCACCGTATAGCGACACGCCACCCGATGGGCACTGTTTTACCAACACGCCACCCGACGGGCATCGTTTTACCAACACTCCACCCGACGGGCACTGTTTACCGAGAGGCCACCCCACGGGCACCGTTTTATCGACATGCCACCCGACGGGCATCGTTTTGCCGACAAGCTTCCCGACGGGCACCGATTTACCGACACGCCACCCGACGGGCACATTTTACCGACAGGGCCGAGAAGCAACATTTTACCGACAGGCCACCCGACGGGCACCGTTTTACCGATATACCACCCGAGGGGCACTATTTTGCCGACATGCCACCAGACGGGCATCGTTTTCCTGACATGCCACGCGACGGGCACCGTTTTACTGACATTCCACCCGACGGGCACCATTTTACTGACATGCCATCCGACGGGCACCATTTTACCGACATGCCACCCGAAGGGCACCATTTTAACGACATGCCACCCGGCAGGCATCGTTTTACCGACATGCCATCCGACGGGCACTGTTTTACCGACAGGGCACCCAAAGGGCACCATTTTCCCGACATGCCACCCGACGGGCACTGTTTTGCCGACATTCCACCCGACGTGACCCGTGTGGACGAGAGCCGACGTGCCACTCGACGGGCACCATTTTACCGACAGGCCACCCGACGAGCACCATTTTACCGACACGCCACTCGACGGGCTCCGTTTTACCGACATGCCACCCGACGGGCACTGTTTGCCTACATGCCACCCGACGTGACCCGTGTGGACGAGAGTCGACGTGCCACCCGACTGGCATAGTTTTGCTGACATGCCACCCGACGTGACCCGTGCCCACGGGCACCGTCTTACCAACATGCCACCCGACAGGGCACCGTTTTAATGACATGCCACCCGACGGGCACTGTTTTACCGACAGGGCACCCAACGGGCACCATTTTCCCGACATGCCACCCGAAGGGCACTGTTTTGCCGACATTCCACCCGACGTGACCCGTGTGGACGAGAGCCGACGTGCCACTCGACGGGCAACGTTTTACCAACAGGCCACCCGATGAGCACCATTTTACCGACTCGCCACCCGACAGGCTCCGTTTTACCGACATGCCACCTGACGGGCACTGTTTTGGCAACATGCCACCCGAACGTGACCCTTGTGGACGAGAGCCGACGTGCCACCCGACTGGCACTGTTTTGCCTACATCCCACCCGACGTGACCCGTGCCGACGGGCACCATTTTACCGACATGCCACCCGACGGGCACCGTTTTAACGACATGCCACCCGACGGGCACCGTTTTACCTACATGCCACCCGACATGCACAGTTTTACCGACATGCCATCCGACGGGCACTGTATTGCCGACATGCCACCCGACGGCACTGTTTTGCCGACATGCCACCCGACGTGACCCGTGTGGACGAGAGCCGACGTGCCACCCAACTGGCATAGTTTTGCTTACATGCCACCCGACGTGACCCGTGCCGACGGGCACCGTTTTACCAACATCCCAACCGACGGGCACCGTTTTAACGACATGCCACCCGACGGGCACCGTTTTAGCGACATGCCACCCGACATGCACCGTTTTACCGACATGCCATCCGACGGGCACTGTTTTACCGATAGGGCACCCAACGGGCACTGTTTTCCCGACATGCCACCCGAAGGGCACTGTTTTGCCGACATTCCACCCGACGTGACCCGTGTGGACGAGAGCCGACGTGCTACTCGACGGGCACCGTTTTACCGACAGGCCACCCGACGAGCACCATTTTACCGACACGCCACCCGACGGGCTCCGTTTTACCGACATGCCACCCGACGGGCACTGTTTTGCCGACATGCCACCCTACGTGACCCGTGTGGACAAGAGCCGACGTGCCACCCGACTGGCACAGCTTTGCCGACATGCGACCCGACATGACCCGTGTCGACGGGCACCGTTTTACCGACATGCCACCCGACGGGCACCGTTTTAACGACATGCCACCCGACGGGCACCGTTTTAGCGACATGCCACCCGACATGCACCGTTTTACCGACATGCCATCCGACGGGCACTGTTTTACCGACAGGGCACCCAACGGGCACTGTTTTCCCGACATGCCACCCGAAGGGCACTGTTTTGCCGACATTCCAACCGACGTGACCCGTGTGGACGAGAGCCGACGTGCTACTCGACGGGCACCGTTTTACCGACAGGCCACTCGACGAGCACCATTTTACCGACACGCCACCCGACGGGCTCCGTTTTACCGACATGCCACCCGACGGGCACTGTTTTGCCGACATGCCACCCTACGTGACCCGTGTGGACAAGAGCCGACGTGCCACCCGACTGGCACAGCTTTGCCGACATGCGACCCGACATGACCCGTGTCGACGGGCACCGTTTTACCGACATGCCACCCGACGGGCACCGTTTTAACGACATGCCACCCGACGGGCACCGTTTTACCGACATGCCACCCGACATGCACCATTTTACCAACATGCCATCCGGCGGGCACTGTTTTACCGACAGGCCACCCAACCGGCACCGTTTTACGGACATGCCACCCGACGGGCACCATTTTACCGACATGCCACCCGACGGCACAGTTTTGCCGACATGCCACCCGACGTGACCCGTGTGGACGAGAACCGACGTGCCACTCGACGGGCACCGTTTTACCGACATGCCATCCGACGGGCACCGTTTTACCGACAGGCCACCCGTCGGGCACCGTTTAGCGACCCGCCACCCGACGGGCACTGTTTTACCAACACGCCACCCGACGGGCACCGTTTTACCAACACGCCACCCGACGGGCATTGTTTTACCGAGAGGCCACCCCATGGGCACCGTTTTACCGACATACCACCCGACGGGCACCGTTTTGCCAACAAGCTTCCCGACGGGCACCGATTTACCGACACGCCACCCGACGGGCACCGTTTTACCGACAGGGACGAGAAGCAACATTTTACCGACATGCCACCCGACGGGCACTGTTTTGCCGACATGCCACCCGACGTGACCCATTTGGATGAGAGCAGACGTACCACCCGACTGGCACTGTTTTGCCGACATGCCACCCGACGTGACCCGTGCCGACGGGCACCTTTCACCGACATGCCACCCGACGGGCACCGTTTTACCGATATGCCACCCGACATGCACAGTTTTACCGACATGCCATCCGACGGGCACTGTATTGCCGACATGCCACTTGATGGCACTGTTAGGCCGACATGCCACCCGATGTGACCCGTGTGGACGAGAGCCGACGTGCCACCCGACTCGCATAGTTTTGCTTACATGCCACCCTATGTGACCCGTGCCGACGGGCACCGTTTTACCAACATGCCACCCGACGGGCACCGTTTTAACGACATGCCACCCGACGGGCACCGTTTTACCGACATGTCATCCAACGGGCACTGTTTTACCGACAGGGCACCCAACGGGCACCATTCTCCCGACATGCCACCCGAAGGGCACTGTTTTGCCGACATTCCACCCGACGTGACCCGTGTGTACGAGAGCCGACGTGCTACTCGACAGGCACTGTTTTACCGACAGGCCACCCGACGAGCACCATTTTACCGACACGCCACCCGACGGGCTCCGTTTTACCGACATGCCACCCGACAGGCACTGTTTAGCCGACATGCCACCCTACGTGACCCGTGTGGACGAGAGCCGACGTGCCACCCAACTGGCACTGTTTTGCCGACATCCCACCCGACGTGACCCCTGCCGACGGGCACCGTTTTACCGACATGCCACCCGACGGGCACCGTTTTAATGACATGCCACCTGACGGGCACCGTTTTACCGATATGCCATCCGACGGTTTTACCGACAGGCCACCCAACGGGCTCCGTTTTACCAACATGCCACCCGACGTGACCCGTGTGGACGAGAACTGACGTGCCAGTCGACGGGCACCGTTTCACCGACAGACCACCCGACGAGCACCTTTTTACAAACACGCCACCCGACGGGCACCGTTTTATCGACATGCCACCCGACGGGCACTGTTTTGCCGACATGCCACCAAAAGTGACTCGTGTGGTCGAGATCCAACGTGCCACCCGACTTGCACAATTTTTCCGACATGCCATCCGTCGTGACCCGTGCCGACGGGCACCGTTTTACCGACATGCCATCCGACGGGCACCGTTTTATCGACAGGCCACCCGTCGGGCACCGTTTAGCGACACGCCACCCGATGGGCACTGTTTTACCAACACGCCACCCGACGGGCATTGTTTTACCGAGAGGCCACCCCATGGGCACCGTTTTACCGACATACCACCCGACGGGCACCGTTTTGCCAACAAGCTTCCCGACGGGCACCGATTTACCGACACGCCACCCGACGGGCACCGTTTTACCGACAAGGACGAGAAGCAACATTTTACCGACATGCCACCCGACGGGCACTGTTTTGCCGACATGCCACCCGACGTGACCCATTTGGATGAGAGCAGACGTACCACCCGACTGGCACTGTTTTGCCGACATGCCACCCGACGTGACCCGTGCCGACAGGCACCGTTTCACCGACATGCCACCCGACGGGCACCGTTTTACCGATATGCCACCCGACATGCACAGTTTTACCGACATGCCATCCGACGGGCACTGTATTGCCGACATGCCACTTGATGGCACTGTTAGGCCGACATGCCACCCGATGTGACCCGTGTGGACGAGAGCCGACGTGCCACCCGACTGGCATAGTTTTGCTTACATGCCACCCTATGTGACCCGTGCCGACGGGCACCGTTTTACCAACATGCCACCCGACGGGCACCGTTTTAACGACATGCCACCCGACGGGCACCGTTTTACCGACATGTCATCCAACGGGCACTGTTTTACCGACAGGGCACCCAACGGGCACCATTCTCCCGACATGCCACCCGAAGGGCACTGTTTTGCCGACATTCCACCCGACGTGACCCGTGTGTACGAGAGCCGACGTGCTACTCGACGGGCACTGTTTTACCGACAGGCCACCCGACGAGCACCATTTTACCGACACGCCACCCGACGGGCTCCGTTTTACCGACATGCCACCCGACAGGCACTGTTTAGCCGACATGCCACCCTACGTGACCCGTGTGGAAGAGAGCCGACGTGCCACCCAACTGGCACTGTTTTGCCGACATCCCACCCGACGTGACCCGTGCCGACGGGCACCGTTTTACCGACATGCCACCCGACGGGCACCGTTTTAATGACATGCCACCTGACGGGCACCGTTTTACCGATATGCCATCCGACGGTTTTACCGACAGGCCACCCAACGGGCTCCGTTTTACCAACATGCCACCCGACGTGACCCGTGTGGACGAGAACTGACGTGCCAGTCGACGGGCACCGTTTCACCGACAGACCACCCGACGAGCACCTTTTTACAAACACGCCACCCGACGGGCACCGTTTTATCGACATGCCACCCGACGGGCACTGTTTTGCTGACATGCCACCAAAAGTGACTCGTGTGGTCGAGATCCAACGTGCCACCCGACTTGCACAATTTTTCCGACATGCCATCCGTCGTGACCCGTGCCGACGGGCACCGTTTTACCGACATGCCATCCGACGGGCACCGTTTTATCGACAGGCCACCCGTCGGGCACCGTTTAGCGACACGCCACCCGATGGGCACTGTTTTACCAACACGCCACCCGACGGGCACCGTTTTACCAACTTGCCACCCGACGGGCTCTGTTTACCGAGAGGCCACCCCACGGGCACCGTTTTATCGACATGCCACCCGACGGGCATCGTTTTGCCGACAAGCTTCCCGACGGGCACCGATTTACCGACACGCCACCCGACGGGCACATTTTACCGACAGGGCCGAGAAGCAACATTTTACCGACAGGCCACCCGACGGGCACCGTTTTACCGATATACCACCCGAGGGGCACAGTTTTGCCGACATGCCACCAGACGGGCATCGTTTTCCTGACATGCCACGCGACGGG
>JAOANR010000012.1:8786437-8799773 GCA_030278955.1 Hygrophila difformis
TTAGCGACACGCCACCTGATGGGCACCGTTTACCAACACGCCACCAGACGGGTAACGTTTTACCAACATGCCACCCGATGGGCACTGTTTTCCCGACATGCCACCCGACGGGCACTGTTTTGTTGACAAGCCACCCCACAGGCACCGTCTTACCGACCTGACACCCGACAAGCTCTGTTTTACCGACATGGCCTACAAGCACCGTTTTACCGACAGGCCACCCGACGGGCACCGTTTTACCGACATGCCACCCGAGGGGCACTATTTTGCCGACATGCCACGCGACGGGCACCGTTTTACCAACATGCCACCCGAAGGGCACCATTTTACTGACATGCCATTCGACGGGCACCGTTTTACCAACATGCCACCCGACAGGCACCGTTTTAACGACATGCCACCCGACGGGCATCGTTATACCGACATGCCACCCGACAGGCACTGTTTTACCGACAGGCCACGCAACGGGCACAGTTTTACTGACATGCCACCCGACGGGCACTGTTTTACCGACAGGCCACCCAACGGGTACAGTTTTACCGACATGCCACCTGACGGGCACCATTTTACCGACATGCCACCCGACGTGACCCGTGCAAACGAGAGCCGACGGGCACCATTTTACCTACTTGCCACCCGACGGGCTATAACGACATGCTCCCGACGCCACCGTTTTACCGACATTGCATACAACGGGCACTGTTTACTGACTGGCCACCCATCGGGTACCGTTTTACCGACATGCCACCCGACGGGCACCCTTTTTCCCGACATGCCATGCGACAGGCACTGTTTTACTTACATGACTCCCGACGGGCACCATTTTACGGACATGCCATCCGACAGGCACCGTTTTACCGACATGCCACCCGACGGGCACCGCTTTAACGATATGCCGCCCGACAGGCATCGTTTTACCGACATGCCATCTGACGGGCACTGTTTTACCGACAGGGCACCCAACGGGCACCATTTCCCGACATGCCACCCGACGGGCACTGTTTTTCTGACATTCCACCCGACGTGACCCGTGTGGATGAGAGCCGACGTGCTACTCGACGGGCACCGTTTTACCGACAGGACACCCGACGAGCACCATTTTCTCGACACGCCACCCGACGGGCTCCGTTTTACCGACATGCCACCTGACGGGCACTGTTTTGCCGACATGCCACCCGACGTGACCCGTGTGGACGAGAGCCGACGTGCCACCCGACTGGCACAATTTTGCCGACATGCCTCCCGATGTGACCCTTGCCGACGTGCACCGTTTTACCGACATGCCACCTGACGGGCACCGTTTTACGACATGCCACCCGATGGACACCGTTTTACCGACATGCCAGCCGACGGGCACTGTTTTACCGACAGGCCACCCAACGGGCACCGTTTTACCGACATGTCACCCGACGGGCACCATTTTACCGACATGCCACCCGACGAGCACTTTTTTGCCGACATGCCGCCCGACGTGACCCGTGTGGACAAGAGCCGACGTGCAACTCGACGGGCACCATTTTACCGATAGGCCACCCGACGAGCACCGTTTTACAAACACGCCACCCGACGGGCACCTTTTTACCGACATGCCACCCGACGGGCACTGTTTTGACGACATGCTACCCGATGTCACCCGTGTGGACGAGAACCGACTTGCCACCCGATGGGCAAAATTTTGCCGACATACCACCCGATGTGACCTGTACCGACGGGAGCGGACGGGCACCGTTTTACCAACATGCCATCCGACGGCCACCGTTTTACCGACATGCCACCCCACGGGCACCATTTTACTGACACACCACCCGACAGGCACTGTTTTACAGACATGCCACCCGACAGGCACCGTTTTAACGACATGCCACCCGACGGGCATCGTTTTACCGACTTGCCACCCGACGAGCACTGTTTCACCAACAGGCCACCCAACGGGCACCGTTTTACCGACATGCCACCCGACGGGCAACATTTTACTGACTTGCCACCCGACGGGCACCGTTTAGCGACACGCCACCCGATGGGCACCGTTTAACAACACGCCACCCGACGGGTAACGTTTTACCAATCTCTCTGAATCCCATTGGATTTCATTCGGAGGAGGAGCCTTATAAAGATCGTATTGATTCTTATCAACAAAAGACAGGATTAACCAAGGCTGTTAAATTTGTGTTCTTTACTAACCAATAATGGGTTTTCTTAATAATGATAACTGGCCCATTTCTGTCTTGTTTAGTTTGTCGCTCATTTTTTTGATCATCACACTAACGCCAGCCGATGGGCACTGTTTTCCCGCCATGCCACCCGACAGGCACTGTTTTCCCGCCATGCCACCCGACAGGCACTGTTTTATCGACATGCCACCCCACGGGCACTGTTTTACCGACATGCCACCTGACGGGCTCTGTTTTACCAACATGGCTGACAAGCACCGTTTTACCGACAGGCCACCCGACGGGCACCGTTTTACCGACATACCACCCGAGTGGCACTGTTTTGCCGACATGCCACCCGACGGGCACCGTTTTCCCGACATGCAACGCGACGGGCACCGTTTTACCAACATACCATCCGAAGGGCACCATTTTACAGACATGCCATTCGACGGGCACCGTTTTACCAACATGCCACCCGACAGGCACCGTTTTAATGACATGCCACCAGATGGGCATCGTTTTACCGACATGCCACCCGACGGGCACTGTTTTACCGACAGGCCATCCAACGGGCACAGTTTTACCGACATGCCACCCGACGGGCACCATTTTACCGACATGCCACCCGACGGGCACTGTTTTGTCGACATGCCACCCGACGTGACCCCTGTGGACTAGAGCCGACGTGCCACTCGACGGGCACCATTTTACCGACACGCCACCCGACAAGCACCGTTTTACCGACAGGCCACCCGACGGGCATCGTTTTACCGACATGGCCGAAAAGCACCGTTTTACCGACAGGCCACCCGATGGGCACCGTTTAAAGACATGCCACCCGAGGGCACTGTTTTGCCGACATGCCACCTGACGGGCACCGTTTTCTCGACATGCCATGCGACGGCCACCGTTTACCGACATGCCACCCGACGGCCATCATTTAACTGACACACCACCCGACAGGTCCCGTTTTACCGACACGCCACCCGACGGGCACCGTTTTTATGACATGCCACCCGACGGACATCGTTTTACCGACTTGCCACCCGATGGCCACTGCTCTGCCGACATTCCACCCGATGTGACCTGTGTGGACGAGGGCCGACGTGCCACTCGATGGGCACCGTTTTACCGACAAGCCACCCGACGAGCACTGTTTTACCGACACCCCACCCGACGGGCAACGTTTTACCGACATGCCACCCGACGGGCACTGTTTTGCCGACATGCCACCAGACGTGATCCGTGTAGACGAGAGCCGATGTGCCACCCGACTGGCATAATTTTGCCGACATGCCACCCGACGTGACCGGTGCGGACATGCCACCAGACGTGATCCGTGTGGACGGGAGCCGACGTGCCACCCGACTAGCATAATTTTGCCGACATGCCACCCGACGTGACCTGTGCCGACGGGCACCGTTTTACAGACATGCCATCCGCCGGGCACCGTTTTACCGACAGGGCACCCCACGTGCACCGTTTAGCGACACGCCACCCAACGGGCACCGTTTTACCAACACGCCACCCGACGGGCTCCGTTTTATCGACACGCCACCCGAGGGGCACTGTTTTACCGATAAGCCACCCCATGGGCATCGTTTTACCGACACGTCCCCCGACGGGCACCGTTTTACCGACATGGCCGACAAGCACCATTTTACCGACAGGCCACCCGACGGGCACCGTTTTACCGACATGCCACCCGAAGGGCACTGTTTTAACGACATGCCACCCGACGTGACCTGTGCCGACGGGCACCGTTTTAACGACATGCCACCCGACGGGCATCGTTTTACCGACTTGCCACCCGACGAGCACTGTTTCACCAACAGGCCACCCAACGGGCACCGTTTTACCGACATGCCACCCGACGGGCAACATTTTACTGACTTGCCACCCGACGGGCACCGTTTAGCGACACGCCACCCGATGGGCACCGTTTACCAACACGCCACCCGACGGGTAACGTTTTACCAATCTCTCTGGATCCCATTGGATTTCATTCGGAGGAGGAGTCTTATAAAGATCGTATTGATTCTTATCAACAAAAGACAGGATTAACCAAGGCTGTTCAATTTGTGTTCTTTACTAACCAATAATGGGTTTTCTTAATAATGATAACTGGCCCATTTCTGTCTTGTTTAGTTTGTCGCTCATTTTTTTGATCATCACACTAACGCCACCCGATGGGCACTGTTTTCCCGACATGCCACCCGACATGCACTATTTTATTGACAAGACACCCCACGGGCACTGTTTTACCGACATGCCACCTGACGGGCTCTGTTTTACCAACATGGCCGACAAGCATCGTTTTACCGACAGGCCACCCGACGGGCACCGTTTTACCGACATACCACCCGAGTGGCACTGTTTTGCCGACATGCCACCAGACGGGCACCGTTTTCCCGACATGCAACGCGACGGGCACCGTTTTACCAACATACCATCCGAAGGGCACCATTTTACAGACATGCCATTCGACGGGCACCGTTTTACCAACATGCCACCCGACAGGCACCGTTTTAATGACATGCCACCCGACGGGCATCGTTTTACCGACATGCCACCCGACGGGCACTGTTTTACCGACAGGCCATCCAACGGGCACAGTTTTACCGACATGCCACCCGACGGGCACCATTTTACCGACATGCCACCCGAAGGGCACTGTTTTGTCAAATGCCACCCGACGTGACCCCTATGGACGAGAGCCGACGTGCCACTCGACGGGCACCGTTTTACCGACACGCCACCCGACAAGCACCGTTTTACCGACAGGCCACCCGACGGGCATCGTTTTACCGGCATGGCCGAAAAGCACCGTTTTACCGACAGGCCACCCGATGGGCACCGTTTAAAGACATGCCATCCGAGGGGCACTGTTTTGCCGACATGCCACCCGACGGGCACCGTTTTCCCGACATGCCATGCGACGGCCACCGTTTACCGACATGCCACCCGACGGCCATCATTTAACTGACACACCACCCGACAGGTCCCGTTTTACCGACATGCCACCCGACGAGCACCGTTTTTATGACATGCCACCCGACGGGCATCGTTTTACCGACTTGCCACCCGATGGCCACTGTTTTGCCGACATTCCACCCGACGTGACCTGTGAGGACGAGGGCCGACGTGCCACTCGATGGGCACCGTTTTACCGACAAGCCACCCGACGAGCACTGTTTTACCGACACCCCACCCGACGGGCAACGTTTTACCGACATGCCACCCGACGGGCACTGTTTTGCCGACATGCCACCAGACGTGATCCGTGTAGACGAGAGCCGATGTGCCACCCGACTGGCATAATTTTGCCGACATGCCACCCGACGTGACCTGTGCCGACGGGCACCGTTTTGCCGACATGCCACCGGACGTGATCCGTGTGGACGGGAGCCGACGTGCCAACCGACTAGCATAATTTTGCCGACATGCCACCCGACGTGACCTGTGCCGACGGGCACCGTTTTACAGACATGCCATCCGCCGGTCACCGTTTTGCCGACAGGGCACCCCACGTGCACCGTTTAGCGACACGCCACCCAACGGGCACCGTTTTACCAACACGCCACCCGACGGGCTCCGTTTTATCGACACGCCACCCGAGGGGCACTGTTTTACCGATAAGCCACCCCACGGGCATCGTTTTACCGACACGTCCCCCGACGGGCACTGTTTTACCGACATGGCCGACAAGCACCATTTTACCGACAGGCCACCCGACGGGCACCGTTTTACCGACATGCCACCCGAAGGGCATTGTTTTGCCGACATGCCACTCGACGGGCACCGTTTTCCCGACATGCCACGCGACGGGCACTGTTTTACCAAGATGCCACCCGACGGGCACCATTTTACTGACATGCCATCGGACGAGCACTGTTTTACTGACATGCCACCCGACGGGCACAGTTTTAACGACATGCCACCCGACGGTCATCGTTTTACCGACATGCCACCCGACGGGCACTGTTTTACCTACAGGCCACCCAACGGGCACCGTTTTAACGATATGCCACCTGACGGGCACTGTTTTCCCGACATGCCACCCGACGTGACCCGTGTAGATTAGAGCCGACGTGCCACTCGACGGGCACCATTTTACCGACAGGCCACCCGACGAGCACCGTTCTACCTGCACGCCACCCGACGGGCACCGTTTTACCGACATGCCACCCGACGGGCACTGTTTTCCCGACATGCCTCCCGACGTGACCTGTGTGGACGAGAGCCGACGTGCCACTCGATGGGCACCATTTTACCCACAGGCGACCCGACGAGCACCATTTTACCGACATGCCACCCGACGGGCACAGTTTTGATGACATGCTTCCCGACGTCACCCATGTGGACGAGAACCGACTTGCTTATTTTGCCGACATACCATCCAACGTGACCTGTGACGACGAGAGCCGACGGGCACCGTTTTACCGACATCCCATCCGACGGCCACCGTTTTACCGACATGCCACCCGACGAGCACAATTTTACTGATACACCACCCGACAGGCACCGTTTTACCGACATGCCACCCGACGGGCACCGTTTTACCGACATGCCACACGACGGGCATTGTTTTACCGACTTGCCACTCGACGGGCACCGTTTTACCGACAGGCCATCCGACAAGCACTGTTTTATCGACACGCCACCCGACGGGCACCGTTTTACCGACATGGCCGACAAGCACTGTTTTACCGACAGGCCACCCGACGGGCACCGTTTACCGACATGCCACCCGAGGGGCACTGTTTCGCCGACAGGCCACCCGACGGGCACCGTTTTCCCGACATGCCACGCGACGGGCACCGTTTTACTGACATGCCACCAGACGGGCACCATTTTACTGACATGCCATCCAACGGGCACCGTTTTACCGACATGCCACCCGACGGGCACTGTTTTACCGACAGAGCGCCGAACGGGCACCATTTTACCAACATGCCACCCGACGGGCACTGTTTTGCCGACATTCACCCGAAGTGACCCCTGTGGACGAGAGCCGACGTGCCACTCGACGGGCACCGTTTTACCGACAGGCTACCCGACGGGAACCATTTTACCGACACGCCACCCGACGGGCTGCGTTTTACCGAAATGCCACCCGACGAGTACTGTTTTGCCGACATGCCACCCGACGTGACCCGTGTGGACGAGAGCCGACTTGCCACCCGACTGGCACAATTTTGCGGACATGCCACCCGACGTGACCCGTGCCGACGGGCGCCGTTTTACCGACATGCCACCCGACGGGCATCGTTTTAACGACATGCCACCCAACAGGCACCGTTTTACCGACATGCCACCCGACGGGCTCCGTTTTACTAACATGCCACCCGACTGGCACCATTTTACTGACATGCCATCCAACGGGCACCGTTTTACCGACATGCCACCCGACGGGTACAGTTTTAACGAAATGCCACCCGACATGCATCGTTTTACCGACATGCCACCAGAAGGGCACTGTTTTACCGACAGGGCGCCCAACGGGCACCATTTTACCAACATGCCACCCGACGGGCACTGTTCTGCCGACATTCCACACGAAATGACCTGTGTGGACGAGAGCCGACGTGCCACTCGACGGGCACCGTTTTACCGACAGGCTACCCGACGAGCACCATTTTACCGACACGCGACCCGACGGGCACCGTTTTACCGAAACCCCACCCGACGGGCACCGTTTTACCGACACGGGCACCGTTTTACCGACATGCCACCCGACGGGCACCATTTTACAGACATGCCATCCGACGGGCAACGTTTTACCGACATGCCACCCGACGGGCACCATTTTAACGACATGCCACCTGACATGCATCGTTTTACCGACATGACACCCGACGGGCACTGTTTTACCGACAGAGCGCCGAACAGGCACCATTTTACCAACATGCCACCCGACGGGCACTGTTTTGCCGACATTCCACCCGAAGTGACCCGTGTGGACGAGAGCCGACGTGCCACTCGACGGGCACCGTTTTACCGACAGGCTACCCGATGAGCACCATTTTACAGACACGCCACCCGACGGGAACCGTTTTACCGACATGCCACCCGACGGGTACTGTTTTGCCGACATGCCACCCGACGTGACCCGTGTGGACGAGAGCCGATGTGCCACCCGACTGGCACAATTTTGCGGACATGCCACCCGATGTGACCCGTGCCGACGGGCACCATTTTACCGACATGCCACCCGACGGGCACCATTTTAATGACATGCCACCCAACGGGCACCGTTTTACTAACATGCCACCCGACTGGCACCATTTTACTGACATGCCATCCAACGGGCACCGTTTTACCGACATGCCACCCGACGGGCACCGTTTTAACAACATGCCACCCAACATGCATCGTTTTACCGACATGCCACTAGAAGGGCACTGTTTTACCGACAGGGCGCACAACGGGAACCATTTTACCAACATGCCACCCGACGGACACTGTTTTGCCGACATTCCACCCGAAGTGACTCGTGTGGACGAGAGCCGACGTGCCACTCGACGGGCACCGTTTTACCGACAGGCTACCCGACGAGCACCATTTTATCGACACCCCACCCGACGGGCACCGTTTTACCGACACACCACCCAACGGGCACTGTTTTGCCGACATGCCACCCGACGTGATCCGTGTGGACGAGAGCAGACGTGCCACCTGACTGGCATAATTTTGCCGACATGCCACCCGACGTGACTTGTGACTACGGGCACCGTTTTACCGACATGCCATCCGCCGGGCACCGTTTTACCGACAGGGCACCCGACGGGCACCGTTTCGCGACACGCCACCCAATGGGCACCGTTTTACCAACACGCCACCCGACGGACACCGTTATACCGACACGCCATCCGAGGGGAACTGTTTTACCGACAAGCCACCCCACGGGCACCGTTTTACCTACATGCCACCCGACAGGCACCGTTTCGCCGACAAGCTTCCCGACGGGCACCGTTTCACCGACATGCCACCCGACGGGCACCGTTTTACAGACATGGCCGACGAGCACTGTTTTACTGACATGCCACACGACGGGCACCGTTTTACCGACATGCCACCCGAAGGGCACTGTTTTGCCGACATGCCACCCGACGGGCACTGTTTTGCCGACATGCCACCCGACGTGACCTGTGTGGACGATAGTCGACGTGCCACCCGATTGGCACAATTTTCCTGACATGCCACCCGACGTGACCCGTGCCGACGGGCACCGTTTTACCGACATGCCGCCCGACGGGCACTGTTTTACCGACAGGCCACCCGATGGGCACCGTTTAGCAATACGCCACCCGACGGGCACCATTTTACCGACATGCCACCTGACGGGCACCATTTTATCGACACGCCACCAAGCGGGCACCGTTTTACCGACACGCCACCCGACGGGCACTGTTTTACCGACATGCCACTCGACGGGTACCGTTTTACCGACAGGCCACCCGACGGGCACCGTTTAGCAACACGCCACCCGACGGGCACCGTTTTCCTGATATGCCACGCGACGGGCACCGTTTACCGACATGCCACCCGACGAGCACCATTTTACTGACATGCCATCGGACGGGCACCGTTTTAACGACATGCCACCCGACTAGCACCGTTTTAACGACATGCCACCCGACGGGCATCGTTTTACCGACATGCCACCTGACGGGCACTGTTTTACCTACATGCCACCCAACGGGCTCCATTTTACCGACATGCCACCCGACGGGCACCATTTTACCGATATGCGACCCGACGGGCACTGTTTTGCCGCCATGCCACCCGACGTGACCCTGTGTGGACGAGAGCCGACGTGCCACTCACGGGCACCGATTTACCGACAGGCCACCCGACGGGCACCGTTTTGCCGACATGCCACCCGACGAGACCTGTGTGGACGATAGTCGACGTGCCACCCGATTGGCACAATATTGCTGACATGCCACCCGACGTGACCCGTGCCGACGGGCACCGTTTTATCGACATGCCACCCGGCGGGCACCGTTTTACCGACAGGCCACCCGACGGGCACCGTTTAGCTACACGCCACCCGACGGGCACCATTTTACTGACACGCCACCCGACGAGCACCGTTTTATCGACACGCCACCCGACGGGCACCATTTTACTGACACGCCACCCGACGGGCACTGTTTTACCGACATCCCACCCGACGGGCACCGTTTTACCGACAGGCCACCCGACGGGCACCGTTTAGCGACACGCCACCCGACGGGCACCGTTTTACCGACACGCCACCCGACGGGCACCGTTTTACCGACACGCCACCCGACAGGCAGCGTTTTACCGACATGCCACCCGACGGGCTCCGTTTTGCCGACAGGCCTCCCGACGGGCATCGTTTTATATACACGCCACCCGACGGGCATCGTTTTACCGACATGGCCGACAAGCTCCGTTTACCGACAGGCCAACCGACGGGTACCGTTTTACCGACATGCCACCCGATGGGCACTGTTTTGCCGACATGCCACCCGACGGGCACCGTTTTTCCGACACGCCATCAGACGGGCACAGTTTTACTGACATGCCACCTGACGGGCACTATTCTGCCTACATGCCACCCGACGGGCACCGTTTTACCGACATGCCACCCGACGGGCACCGTTTTACCGACCGTCCACTCAACGGGCACTGTTTTGCCGACACGCCACCAGACGGGTACTGTCTACCGAGATGCCCGACTGGCACCGTATTACTGACAGGCCACCCGACGGGCACCGTTTTATCGACGGGCCACCAGACGGACACCGTTTTATCGACGGGCCACCAGACGGGCACTGTTTTACCGACATACCAACCGACGGGCACTGTTTTGCCGACAGAACACCCGACGGGCACTGTTTTACCGAAATACCCCCGACGGGCACCGTTTACCAACAGGCCAGCCGACGGGCACCGTTTTACTGAAAGGTCACCCAACTGGCACCGTTTTACGGAAATACCCCCAACGGGGCACCGTTTTACCGACAGGCCACCCGACGGGCCACCCGACAGGCACCGATTTACCGACTTACCACCCGACGGACACCTTTTTGCTGACTGGCCACCCGACGGACAACCTTTTACCGACATGCCCGACGGGCACCATTTTACCAAAATGCCCCCGACGGGCACTGTTTCACTGACAGGCCACCCAACGGGCACCATTTTACCGAAATGCCACCCGACGAGCACCGTTTTATCGAAATGCCCTCGACGGGCACCGTTTGACCGACAGGCCACCGACGGGCACCGTTTTACCGACATACCACCCAACGGGCACCGTTTTATCGACGGGCCACAAGACATGCATCGTTTTACCAACATTCCACCCGATGGAGACTGTTTTGCCGACAGGTTACCCGACGGACAACGTTTTACCGACATGCCTGACGGGCACTATTTTACCGACAGGCCACCCGACGGGCACCGTATTACGGACAGACCACCCGACGGGCACCGTTTTACTGACAGGCAACCCGACGGGCACCATTTTACCGAAATGCCCACGACAGGCAACTTCTACCGACAGGCGACCCACGGACTTTGTTTTATCGACGGACCACCCAACGGGCACCGTTTTACCGACATACCACCCGACGGGCACTGTTTTGTCGACAGACCACCCGACAGGCACCGTTTTACTGACAGGCCACATGACGAGCACCGTTTTTCTGAATTAGCCTCGACGGGCACCGTTTACCGACAGGCCACCCGACCGGCACCGTTCTACAGACAGGCCACCCGACGAGCATCGTTTTACCGAAGTACCCCCGACGGGCACCGTTTTAACGACAGGCCACCTGACGGGCACTTTTTTGCCGACAGGCCACCCGACGGGCACCGTTTTACTGACGGGCACGGTATTACCAACAGGCGACCCGACGGGCACCGTTTTACTGACAGGCCACCCGACGGGCACCGTTTTACTGACAGGACACCCGACGGGCACCGTTTTACCGAAATACCCCCGACGGGCACCGTTTTACCGTTAGACCACCCGAAGGGCACTGTTTTGCCGACAGGCCACCCGACGGGCACCGTTTCTCCAACTGCCCGATGGACACCATTTTACCGACAGGCCACCCGACGGGCACCGTTTTATCGACAGGCCACCCGTCGGGCACCGTATTACCAATAGGCCACCCAACGGTCACCATTTTACTGACAGGCCACCCGACGAGCACCGTTATACCGAAATGCCCCCAACGGGCACCGTTTTCTTGACAGGCCACCCTACGGGCACCGTTTTATTGACATGCCACCCGACGGGCAACGTTTTACTGAAATACCCCCTACGGGTTCTGTTTTACCGAAAGGCCACTCGACGACGACCGTTTTACTGACAGGCGGCCCCACTAGAACCGTTTTACTGAAATACCCCCGACGGGCACCGTTTTACCGAAATGCCCCCGATGGGCACCGTTTTACCAAAATGCCCCGCGACGAGCACTGTTTTACCGACATGCCCGACGGGCACCATTTTACCGACAGTCCACCCAACAGGCACCGTTTTACTCACAGGCCACCTGACGGGCACCGTATTACCGACATGCCACCCGTTGGGCACCGTTTTACTGGCAGGCCGCTCGATGGGCACTGTTTTACCGAAATGCCCTTGACAGACACCGTTTTACCGACAGGCCACCCGATGGGCACTGTTTTATCGACGGGCCACCCGACGGGCACTGTTTTACCGACATGCCACCTTACGGGCACTGTTTTACCGACAGGCCACTCGACGGCCACCGTTTTACTGACAGACGACCCCACGGGAACCGTTTTACCGAAATACCCCCGACGGGCACCGTTTTACCAACAGGCCACCTTACGGGAACCGTTTTATTGATAGGCCACCCGACGGGCACTTTTTTACCAAAATGCCCCCGATGGCCACCGTTTTACCGACAGGTTACCCGACGGGCACCGTTTACCCAAAATGCCCCGCGACGAGCATCGTTTTACCGACATGCCCGACGAGCATCATTTTACCGACAGTCCACCCAACAGGCACCGTTTTACTCACAGGCCACCCGACGGGCACCGTATTACCGACAGACCACCCGACGGGCACCGTTTTACTGGCAGGCCACCCGATGGGCACCGTTTTACCGAAATGCCCTTGACGGACACCACCGTTTTCCGACAGGCCCCCCCCACCCGATGGGCACTGT
>JAOANR010000012.1:8800273-8852301 GCA_030278955.1 Hygrophila difformis
TGTCGGTAAAACGGTGCCCCGTTATCGGTCACAACGGTCACGTCGGTGGCATGCGTCGCAAAATTATGCCAAGTCGTGCACGTCGCTCGTCACTGATTCTAAACGTCCGGGGAGGGGCAATGTCGGCAAAACAGTGCCCGTCGGGTGGCATGTTGGTAAAACGTGCTCTGTCGGGTGGGATGTCGGTAAAACGGTGCCCGTTCGGGTGGGGTGTCGATAAAATGGTGCTCGTCGGGTAGCCTGTCGGTAAACGGTGCCCGTCGAGTGGCACGTCGGCTCTCGTCTACACGAGTCACTTCGGGTGGAATGTCGGCAAAACAGTGTCCGGTCGGGTGGCATGTTGGTAAAATGGTGCCGTTGTGCGCCCTGTCGGTAAAACAGTGCCCTTCTAGTGGCATGTCGGTAAAACGATGCATGTTGGGTGGCATGTTGTTAAAACGGTGCCCGTCGGGTGGCATGTCGGTAAAACGGTGCCCGTTGGCTGGCATGTCAGTAAAATGGTGCCAGTCGGGTGACATGTTAGTAAAACGGTGCCCGTTGGGTGGCATGTCATTAATATGGTGCCCGTCGGGTGGCATGTCGATAAAACGGTGCCCGTCGGCACGGGTCACGTCGGGTGGCATGTCAGCAATATTGTGCCAATCGGGTGGCACGTCGACTATCGTCACACAGGTCTCGTCGGGTGGCATGTCGGCAAAACGGTGCCCGTCGGGTGGCCTGTCGGTAAATCGGTGCCCGTGAGTGGCACGTCGGCTCTCGTCCACACGGGTCACGTCGGGTGGCATGGCGGCAAAACAGTGCCCGTCGGGTCGCATATCGGTAAAACTGGTGCCCGTCGGGTGGCATGTCGGTAAAATGGAGCCCGTTGGGTGGCATTTAGGTAAAACAGTGCCCCGTCAGGTGGCATGTCGGTAAAACGATGCCCGTCGGGTGGCATGTCGTTAAAACGGTGCTAGTCGGGTGGCATGTCGTTAAAACGGTGCCCGTCCGATGGCATGTCAGTAAAATGGTGCTCGTCGTGTGGCATGTCGGTAAACGGTTCCCGTCGCGTGGCATATCAGGAAAACGGTGCCCGTCGGGTGGCGTGTTGGTAAACGGTGCCGTCGGGTGGCCTGTCGTAAAACGGTACCCGTCGAGTGGCATGTCGGCAAAACAGTGCCGTTCGGGTGGCATGTCGGTAAAACGGTGCCCGTCGTGTGGCATGTCAGTAAAACAGTGCTCGTCGGCCATGTCTGTAAAACGGTGCCCGTCGGGTGGCATGTCGGTGAAACGGTGCCCGTCGGGAAGCTTGTCGGCGAAACGGTGCCTGTCGGGTGGAATGTAGGTAAAACGGTGCCCGTGGGGTGGCTTGTCGGTAAAACAGTTCCCCTCGGATGGCGTGTCGGTATAACGGTGTCCGTCGGGTGGCGTGTTGGTAAAACGGTGCCCGTTGGGTGGCGTGTCGCGAAACGGTGCCCGTCGGGTGCCCTGTCGGTAAAACGGTGCCCGGCGGATGGCATGTCGGTAAAACGGTGCCCGTAGTCACAAGTCACGTCGGGTGGCATGTCGGCAAAATTATGCCAGTCAGGTGGCACGTCGGCTCTCGTCCACACGGATCACGTCGGGGGGCATGTCGGCAAAACAGTGCCCGTCGGGTGGCATGTTGGTAAAACGGTGCCTGTCGGGTGGGATGTCGGTAAAACGGTGCCCGTCGGGTGGGGTGTCGATAAAATGGTGCTCGTCGGGTAGCCTGTCGGTAAAACGGTGCCCGTCGAGTGGCACGTCGGCTCTCGTCTACACGAGTCACTTCGGGTGGAATGTCGGCAAAACAGTGTCCGTCGGGTGGCATGTTGGTAAAATGGTGCCCGTTGTGCGCCCTGTCGGTAAAACAGTGCCCTTCTAGTGGCATGTCGGTAAAACGATGCATGTTGGGTGGCATGTTGTTAAAACGGTGCCCGTCGGGTGGCATGTCGGTAAAACGGTGCCCGTTGGATGGCATGTCAGTAAAATGGTGCCAGTCGGGTGACATGTTAGTAAAACGGTGCCCGTTGGGTGGCATGTCATTAATATGGTGCCCGTCGGGTGGCATGTCGGTAAAACGGTGCCCGTCGGCACGGGTCACATCGGGTGGCATGTCCGCAAAATTGTGCCAGTCGGGTGGCACATCGGCTCTCGTCCACACGGGTCACGTCGGGTGGCATGTCGGCAAAACAGTACCCGTCGGGTGGCATGTCGGTAAAACGGTTCCCGTCGGGTGGCGTGTCTGTAAAATGGTGCTCATCGGGTAGCCTGTCAGTAAAATGGTGCCCGTCGAGTGGCACGTCGGCTCTCGTCCACACGGGTCACTTCGGGTGGAATGTCGGCAAAACAGTGCCCGTCGGGTGGCATGTTGGTAAAATGGTGCCTGTTCGGCGCTCTGTCGGTAAAACAGTGCCCGTCGGGTGTCATGTCGGTAAAACGATGCATGTCAGGTGGCATGTCGTTAAAATGGTGCCCGTCGGGTGGCATGTCGGTAAAACGTTGCCCGTCGGATGCCATGTCTGTAAAATGGTGCCCGTCGGGTGGCATGTCGGTAAAACGGTGCCCGTGTCGGTAAAACGGTGCCCGTCGGGTGGGGTTTCGGAAAAACGGTGCCCGTCGGGTCGCGTGTCGGTAAAATGGTGCTCGTCGGGTAGCCTGTCGGTAAAACGGTGCCCGTCGAGTGGCACGTCGGCTCTCGTCCACACAGGTCATTTCGTGTGGAATGTCGGAAAAACAGTGCTCGTCGGGTGGCATGTTGGTAAAATGGTGCCCGTTGGGCGCCCTGTCGGTAAAACAGTGCCCTTCTGGTGGCATGTCGGTAAAACGATGCATGTCGGGTGGCATTTCGTTAAAACTGTACCCGTCGGGTGCATGTCGGTAAAACGGTGCCCGTTGGATGGCATGTCAGTAAAATGGTGCCAGTCGGGTGGCATGTTAGTAAAACGGAGCCCGTCGGGTGGCATGTCGGTAAAACGGTGCCTGTTGGGTGGCATGTCGTTAAAACGATGCCCGTCGGGTGGCATGTCGGTAGAACAGCGCCCGTCGGCACGGGTCACGTCGGGTGGCATGTCCGCAAAATTGTGCCAGTCGGGTGGCAAGTCGGCTCTCGTCCACACGGGTCACGTCGGGTGGCATGTCGGCAAAACAGTACTCGTCGGGTGGCATTTCGGTAAAACGCAGCCCGTCGGGTGGCGTGCCGGTAAAATGGTTCCCGTCGGGTAGCCTGTCGGTAAAACGGTGCCCGTCGAGTGGCACGTCGGCTCTCGTCCACAGGGGTCACTTCGGGTGAATGTCGGCAAAACAGTGCCCGTCGGGTGGCATGTTGGTAAAATGGTGCCCGTTCGGCGCTCTGTCGGTAAAACAGTGCCCGTCGGGTGGCATGTCGGTAAAACGGTGCCCGTTAGATGGCATGTCAGTAAAATGGTGCCCGTCTGGTGGCATGTCAGTAAAACGGTGCCCGTCGCGTGGCATGTCGGGAAAACGGTGCCCGTCGGGTGGCCTGTCGGCGAAACAGTGCCCCTCGGGTGGCATGTCGGTAAACGGTGCCCGTCGGGTGGCCTGTCGGTAAAACAGTGCTTGTCGGCCATGTCGGTAAAACGGTGCCCGTCGGGTGGCGTGTCGATAAAACAGTGCTTGTCGGGTGGCCTGTCGGTAAAACGGTGCCCGTCGAGTGGCAAGTCGGTAAAACAATGCCCGTCGTGTGGCATGTCGGTAAAACGGTGCCCGTCGGGTGGCATGTCGGTAAAACGGTGCCTGTCGGGTGGTGTATCAGTAAAATTGTGCTCGTCGGGTGGCATGTCGGTAAAACGGTGGCCGTCGGATGGGATGTCGGTAAAACGGTGCCCGTCGGCTCTCGTCGTCACAGGTCACGTTGGATGGTATGTCGGCAAAATAAGCAAGTCGGTTCTCGTCCACAAGGGTGACGTCGGGAAGCATGTCATCAAAACTGTGCCCGTCGGGTGGCATGTCGGTAAAATGGTGCTCGTCGGGTCGCCTGTGGGTAAAATGGTGCCCATCGAGTGGCACGTCGGCTCTCGTCCACACAGGTCACGTCGCGAGGCATGTCGGGAAAACAGTGCCCGTCGGGTGGCATGTCGGTAAAACGGTGCCCGTCGGGTGGCGTGCAGGTAGAACGGTGCTCGTCGGGTGGCCTGTCGGTAAAATGGTGCCCGTCGAGTGGCACGTCGGCTCTAATCCACACGGGTCACGTCGGGTGGCATGTCGGGAAAACAGTGCCCGTCAGGTGGCATATCGTTAAAACGGTGCCCGTTGGGTGGCCTGTAGGTAAAACAGTGCCCGTCGGGTGGCATGTCGGTAAAACGATGACCGTCGGGTGGCATGTCGTTAAAACTGTGCCCGTCGGGTGGCATGTCAGTAAAACAGTGCTCGTCCGATGGCATGTCAGTAAAATGGTGCCCGTCGGGTGGCATCTTGGTAAAACAGTGCCCGTCGCGTGGCATGTCGGGAAAACGGTGCCCGTCGAGTGGCATGTCGGCAAAACAATGCCCTTCGGGTGGCAAGTCGGTAAAACGGTGCCCGTCGGGTGGCCGGTCGGTAAAATGGTGCTTGTCGGCCATGTCGGTAAAACAGTGCCCGTCGGGGGACGTGTCGGTAAAACGATGCCCGTGGGGTGGCTTATCGGTAAAACAGTGCCCCTCGGGTGGCGTGTCGATAAAACGGAGCCCGTCGGGAGGTGTGTTGGTAAAACGGTGCCCGTTGGGTGGCGTGTCGCTAAACGGTGCACGTGGGGTGCCCTGTCGGCAAAACGGTGACCGGCGGATGGCATATCTGTAAAACGGTGCCCGTCGGCACAGGTCACGTCGGGTGGCATGTCGGCAAAATTATGCTAGTCGGGTGGCACGTCGGCTCCCGTCCACACGGATCACGTCCGGTGGCATGTCGGCAAAACGGTGCCCGTCGGCACAGGTCACGTCGGGTGGCATGTCGGCAAAAATCATGCCAGTCGGGTGGCACATCGGCTCTCGTCTACACGGATCACGTCTGGTGGCATGTCGGCAAAACAGTGCCCGTCGGGTGGCATGTCGGTAAAACGTTGCCCGTCGGGTGGGGTGTCGGTAAAACAGTGCTCGTCGGGTGGCTTGTCGGTAAAACGGTGCCCATCGAGTGGCACGTCGGCCCTCGTCCACACAGGTCACGTCGGGTGGGATGTCGGCAAAACAGTGGCCATCGGGTGGCAAGTCGGTAAAACGATGCCCGTCGGGTGGCATGTCATAAAAACGGTGCCCGTCGGGTGGCATGTCGGTAAAACGGGACCTGTCAGGTGGTGTGTCAGTTAAATGATGGCCGTCGGGTGGCATGTCGGTAAACGGTGGCCGTCGCATGGCATGTCGGGAAAACGGTGCCCGTCGGGTGGCATGTCGGCAAAACAGTGCCCCTCGGGTGGCATGTCTTTAAACGGTGCCCATCGGGTGGCCTGTCGGTAAAACGGTGCTTTTCGGCCATGCCGGTAAAACGATGCCCGTCGGGTGGCCTGTCGGGAAAACGGTGCTTGTCGGGTGGCGTGTCGGTAAAACGGTGCCCGTGGAGTGGCACGTCGGCTCTCGTCCACAGGGGTCAGGTCGGGTGGCATGTCGACAAAACAGTGCCCTTCGGGTGGCATGTCGGTAAAATGGTGCCCGTCGGGTGGCATTTCGGTAAAACTGTGCCCGTTGGATGGCCTGTCGGTAAAACAGTGCCCGTCGGGTGGCATGTCGGTAAAACGATGCCCGTCGGGTGGCATGTCATTAAAACGGTGCCTGTCGGGTGGCATGTTGGTAAAACGGTGCCCGTCGAATGGCATGTCTGTAAAATGGTGCCCTTCGGATGGTATGTTGGTAAAACGGTGCCCGTCGCGTTGCATGTCGGGAAAACGGTGCCCGTCTGGTGGCATGTCGGCAAAACAGTGCCACTCGGGTGGTATGTCGGTAAAACGGTGCCCGTCGGGTGGCCTGTCGGTAAAACGATGCTTGTCGGCCATGTTGGTAAAACAGAGCCCGTCAGGTGGCATGTCGGTAAAACAGTGCCCGTGGGGTGGCTTGTCAATAAAATAGTGCCTGTCGGGTGGCATGTCGGGAAAACAGTGCCCATCGGGTGGCGTTAGTGTGATGATCAAAAAAATGAGCGACAAACTAAACAAGACAGAAATGGGCCAGTTATCATTATTAAGAAAACCCATTATTGGTTAGTAAAGAACACAAATTGAACAGCCTTGGTTAATCCTGTCTTTTGTTGATAAGAATCAATACGATCTTTATAAGACTCCTCCTCCGAATGAAATCCAATGGGATCCAGAGAGATTGGTAAAACGTTACCCGTCGGGTGGCGTGTTGGTAAACGGTGCCCATCGGGTGGCGTGTCGCTAAACGGTGCCCGTCGGGTGGCAAGTCAGTAAAATGTTGCCCGTCGGGTGGCATGTCGGTAAAACGGTGCCCGTTGGGTGGCCTGTTGGTGAAACAGTGCTCGTCGGGTGGCAAGTCGGTAAAACGATGCCCGTCGGGTGGCATGTCGTTAAAACGGTGCCCGTCGGCACAGGTCACGTCGGGTGGCATGTCGTTAAAACAGTGCCCTTCGGGTGGCATGTCGGTAAAACGGTGCCCGTCGGGTGGCCTGTCGGTAAAATGGTGCTTGTCGGCCATGTCGGTAAAACGGTGCCCGTCGGGGGACGTGTCGGTAAAACGATGCCCGTGGGGTGGCTTATCGGTAAAACAGTGCCCCTCGGGTGGCGTGTCGATAAAACGGAGCCCGTCGGGTGGCGTGTTGGTAAAACGGTGCCCGTTGGGTGGCGTGTCGCTAAACGGTGCACGTGGGGTGCCCTGTCGGTAAAACGGTGCCCGGCGGATGGCATGTCTGTAAAACGGTGCCCGTCGGCACAGGTCACGTCGGGTGGCATGTCGGCAAAATTATGCTAGCCGGGTGGCACGTCGGCTCCCGTCCACACGGATCACGTCTGGTGGCACGTCGGCAAAACGGAGCCTGTCGGCACCGGTCACGTCGGGTGGCATGTCGGCAAAATTATGCCAGTCGGGTGGCACATCGGCTCTCGTCTACACGGATCACGTCTGGTGGCATGTCGGCAAAACAGTGCCCGTCGGGTGGCATGTCGGTAAAACGTTGCCCGTCGGGTGGGGTGTCGGTAAAACAGTGCTCGTCGGGTGGCTTGTCGGTAAAACGGTGCCCATCGAGTGGCACGTCGGCCCTCGTCCACACAGGTCACGTCGGGTGGAATGTCGGCAGAGCAGTGGCCATCGGGTGGCAAGTCGGTAAAACGATGTCCGTCGGGTGGCATGTCATAAAAACGGTGCCCGTCGGGTGGCGTGTCGGTAAAATGGGACCTGTCGGGTGGTGTGTCAGTTAAATGATGGCCGTCGGGTGGCATGTCGGTAAACGGTGGCCGTCGCATGTCGAGAAAACGGTGCCCGTCAGGTGGCATGTCGGCAAAACAGTGCCCTCGGGTGGCATGTCTTTAAACGGTGCCCATCGGGTGGCCTGTCGGTAAAACGGTGCTTTTCGGCCATGTCGGTAAAACGATGCCCGTCGGGTGGCCTGTCGGTAAAACCGTGCTTGTCGGGTGGCGTGTCGGTAAAACGGTGCCCGTCGAGTGACACGTCGGCTCTAGTCCACAGGGGTCACGTCGGGTGGCATGTCGACAAAACAGTGCCCGTCGGATGGCATGTCGGTAAAATGGTGCCCGTCGGGTGGCATTTCGGTAAAACTGTGCCCGTTGGATGGCCTGTCGGTAAAACAGTGCCCGTCGGGTGGCATGTCGGTAAAACGATGCCCGTCTGGTGGCATGTCATTAAAACGGTGCCTGTCGGGTTGCATGTTGGTAAAACGGTGCCCGTCGAATGGCATGTCTATAAAATGGTGCCCTTCGGATGGTATGTTGGTAAAACGGTGCCCGTCGCGTTGCATGTCGGGAAAACGGTGCCCGTCGGGTGGCATGTCGGCAAGACAGTGCCACTCGGGTGGTATGTCGGTAAAACGGTGCCCGTCGGGTGGCCTGTCGGTAAAACGGTGCTTGTCGGCCATGTTGGTAAAACAGAGCCCGTCAGGTGGCATGTCGGTAAAACAGTGCCCGTGGGGTGGCATGTCGATAAAACAGTGCCTGTCGGGTGGCATGGCGGGAAAACAGTGCCCATCGGCTGGCGTTAGTGTGATGATCAAAAAAATGAGCGACAAACTAAACAAGACAGAAATGGGCCAGTTATCATTATTAAGAAAACCCATTATTGGTTAGTAAAGAACACAAATTGAACAGCCTTGGTTAATCCTGTCTTTTGTTGATAAGAATCAATACGATCTTTATAAGGCTCCTCCTCCGAATGAAATCCAATGGGATCCAGAGAGATTGGTAAAACGTTACCCGTCGGGTGGCGTGTTGGTAAACGGTGCCCATCGGGTGGCGTGTCGCTAAACGGTGCCCGTCGGGTGGCAAGTTAGTAAAATGTTGCCCGTCGGGTGGCATGTCGGTAAAACGGTGCCCGTTGGGTGGCCTGTTGGTGAAACAGTGCTCGTCGGGTGGCAAGTCGGTAAAACGATGCCCGTCGGGTGGCATGTCGTTAAAACGGTGCCTGTCGGGTGGCATGTCTGTAAAACAGTGCCTGTCGGGTGGTGTGTCAGTAAAATGGTGCCCGTGGGGTGGCATGTCGGTAAAACGGTGGCCGTCGGATGGCATGTTGGTAAAACGGTGCCCGTCCGCTCCCGTCGGTACAGGTCACATCGGGTGGTATGTCGGCAAAATTTTGCCCATCGGGTGGCAAGTCGGTTCTCGTCCACACGGGTGACATCGGGTAGCATGTCGTAAAAATAGTGCCCGTCGGGTGGCATGTCGGTAAAAAGGTGCCCGTCGGGTGGCGTGTTTGTAAAACGGTGCTCGTCGGGTGGCCTATCGGTAAAATGGTGCCCGTCGAGTAGCACGTCGGCTCTTGTCCACACGGGTCACGTCGGGCGGCATGTCGGCAAAAAAGTGCTCGTCGGGTGGCATGTCGGTAAAATGGTGCCCGTCGGGTGACATGTCGGTAAAACGGTGCCCGTTGGGTGGCCTGTCGGTAAAACAGTGCCCGTCGGCTGGCATGTCGGTAAAACGGTGTCCATCGGGTGGCATGTCGTAAAATGGTGCCCGTCAGGTGGCATGTCGGTAAAACGGTGCACGTCGGCAAGGGTCACATCGGGTGGCATGTCGGCAAAATTGTGCCAGTCGGGTGGCACGTCGGCTCTCGTCCACACGGGTCACGTCGGGTGGCATGTCGGCAAAACAGTGCCCGTCAGGTGGCATGTCGGTAAAACGGAGCCCGTCGGGTGGCGTGTCGATAAAATGGTGCTCGTCGGGTGTCCTGTCGGTAAAACGGTGCCCGTCGAGTAGCACGTCGGCTCTCATCCACACGGGTCACGTCGGGTGGAATGTCAGAAAAACAGTGCCCGTCGGGTGGCATGTCGGGAAATGGTGCCCGTTGGGTGCCCTGTCGGTAAAACAGTGCCCGTCAGATGGCATGTCGGTAAAACGATGCCTGTCGGGTGGCATATCGTTAAAACGGTGCCCGTCGGGTGGCATGTCGGTAAAACGGTGCCTGTCGGATGGCATGTCCGTAAAATGGTGCCCGTCGGGAGTCATGTAAGTAAAACAGTGCCTGTCGCATGGCATGTCGGGAAAAAGGGTGCCCGTCGGGTGGCATGTCGGTAAAACGGTACCCGATGGGTGGCCAGTCAGTAAACAGTGCCCGTTGTATGCAATGTCGGTAAAACGGTGGCGTCGGGAGCATGTCGTTATAGCCCGTCGGGTGGCAAGTAGGTAAAATGGTGCCCGTCGGCTCTCGTTTGCACGGGTCACGTCGGGTGGCATGTCGGTGAAATGGTGCCCGTCAGGTGGCATGTCGGTAAAACTTTACCCGTTGGGTGGCCTGTCGGTAAAACAGTGCCCGTCGGGTGGCATGTCGGTAAAACTGTGCCCGTTGCGTGGCCTGTCGGTAAAACAGTGCCTGTCGGGTGGCATGTCGGTATAACGATGCCCGTCGGGTGGCATGTCGTTAAAACGGTGCCTGTCGGGTGGCATGTTGGTAAAACGGTGCCCGTCGAATGGCATGTCAGTAAAATGGTGCCCTTCGGGTGGCATGTTGGTAAAACGGTGCCCGTCGCGTGGCATGTCGGCAAAATAATGCCCCTCGGGTGGCATGTCGGTAAAACGGTGCCCGTCGGGTGGCCTGTCGGTAAAACGGTGCTTGTAGGCCATGTCGGTAAAACAGAGCTTGTCGGGTGTCAGGTCGGTAAGACGGTGCCTGTGGGGTGGCTTGTCAACAAAACAGTGCCCGTCGGGTGGCATGTCGGGAAAACAGTGCCCATCGGGTGGCGTGTTGGTAAAACGTTACCCGTCGGGTGGCGTGTTGGTAAACGGTGCCCATCAGGTGGCGTGTCGCTAAACGGTGCCCGTCGGGTGGCATGTCGGCAAAATTGTGCTAGTCGAGTGCCACGTCGGTTCTCGACCACACGGGTCACGTCGGGTGGCATGTAGGCAAAACAGTGCCCCTCGGGTGGCATGTCGGTAAAACGGTGCCCGTCGGGTGGCGTGTTTGTAAAAAGGTGCTAGTCGGGTGGCCTGTCGGTAAAACGGTGCCCGTGGAGTTGCACGTCGGCTCTAGTCCACACGGGTCACGTCGGGTGGCATGTCGGCAAAATAGTGCCCGTTGGGTGGCATGTCAGTAAAGCGGTGCCCGTTGGGTGGCCTATCGGTAAAACAGTGCCCGTCGGATGGAATGTCAGTAAAACGGTGCCCGTCGGGTGGCATGTCTTTAATACGGTGCCCATCGGCTGGCATGTCGGTAAAACGGTACCCGTCGGGTGGCAAGTTGGTAAAACGGTGCCCGTCGGCACGGGTCACGTCGGGTGGCATGTCAGCAAAACTATGCCAGTCGGGTGGCACGTCGGCTCTCGTCCACACGGGTCACGTCGGGTGGCATGTAGGCAAAACAGTGCCCGTCGGGTGGCAAGTTGGTAAAATGTAGCCTGTGGGTGGCATGTTGGTAAAACGGAGCCCGTTGGGTGGCCTGTCGATGAAACAGTGCCCATCGGGTGGCAAGTCGGTAAAACAATGCCCGTCGGGTGGAATATCATTAAAACAGTGCCCGTCGGGTGGCATGTCGGTAAAACGGTGCGTGTCGGGTGGTGTGTCAGTAAAATGGTGCCCGTCGGGTGGCATGTCGGTAAAAACGGTGGTCGTCAGATGGCATGTCGGTAAAACGGTGCCCGTCGGCACTGGTCACGTCGGGTGGTATGTCGGCAAAATTTTTCCCGTCGGGTGGCAAGTCGGCTCCCGTCCACACGGGAGACGTCGGGAAGCATGTCGTTGAAACAATGCCCGTCGGGTGGCGTGTTTGTAAAACGATGCTCGTCGAGTGGCCTGTCCGTAAAACGGTGCCCGTCGAGTGGCACGTCGGTTCTCATCCACACGGGTCACGTCGGGTGGCATGTCGACAAAACAGTGCCGTCGGGTGGCATGTCGGTAAAACGGTGCCCGTTGGGTGGCATGTCGGTAAAACGGTGCCCGTTGGGTGGCATGTCGGTAAAACAGTGCCCGTCGGATGGCATGTCGGTAAAACGGGTCGGGTGGAATGTCGGTAAAACGGTGCCCGTCGGGTTGCATGTCGTTAAAACGGGGCCCGTCGGCATGGGTCACGTTGGGTGGCATGTCGGAAAAACTGTGCCAGTCGGGTGGCACGTCGGCTCTCGTCCACACGGGTCGTGTCGGGTGGAATGTTGGCAAAACAGTGCCCTTCGGGTGGCATGTCGGGAAAATGGTGCCCGTTGGGTGCCTTGTCGGTAAAACAGTGCCCGTCGGATGGCATGTCGGTAAAACGATGCCTGTCGTGTGGCATGTCGTTAAAACGGTGCCCTTCGGGTGGCATGTCGGTAAAACGGTGCCCGTCAGATGGCATGTCAGTAAAATGGTGCCCGTCGGGTGGCATGTCAGTAAAACGGTGCCCCTCGCGTGGCATATCGTTAAAACGGTGCCCTCGGGTGGCATGTCGGCAAAACAGTGCCCCTCGGGTGGCATGTCGGTAAAACGGTGTCCGTCGGGTGGCCTGTCGGTAAAACGTTGTTTGTCGGCCATCTCGGTAAAAACGGTGCCCGTCTGGTGGCGTGTCGGTAAATCGGTGCCCGTCGGGATGCTTGTTGGCAAAACGGTGCCCGTCGGGAGGCATGTCGGTAAAACAGTGCCCGTGGGGTGGCGTGTTTGTAAAACGGTGCTCGTCGGGTGGCCTGTCGGTAAAACAGTGCCCGTCGAGTGGCACCTCGGCTCTCGTCCACACGGGTCACGTCGGGTGGCATGTCGGCAAAATAGTGGCGTCGGGTGGCATGTCGGTAAAATGGTGCCCGTCGGGTGGCATGTCGGTAAAACGGTGCCCGTTGGGTGGCCTGTCGGTAAAACACCCATCGGATGGCATGTCGGTAAAACGGTGCATGTCGGGTGGCATGTCGGGAAAACGGTGCCCGTCGGGTGGCATGTCGTTAAAACGGTGCCTGTCGGGTGGCATGTCGATAAAACGGTGCCCGTCGGCACGGGTCACGTCGGGTGGCATGTCGTTAAAACGGTGCCTGTCGGGCGGCATGTCGGTAAAACGGTGCCCGCCAGATGGCACGTCAATAAAATGGTGCCCGTCGGCTGGCGGGTCGGTAAAACGGTGCTCGTCGGGTCGCCTGTCGGTAAAATGGTGCCCGTCGAGTGGCATGTCGGCTCTCGTCCACACGGGTCACGTTGGGTGGCATGTCGGCAAAACAGTGCCCGTCGGATGGCATGTTGGTAAAACGGAGCCCGTTGGGTGGCCTGTCGGTGAAACAGTGCCCGTCAGGTGGCAAGTCAGTAAAACGATGCCCGTCGGGTGGCATGTCGTTAAAACAGTGCCCGTCGGGTGGCATGTCGGTAAAACGGTGCGTGTCGGGTGGCGTGTCAGTAAAACGGTGCCCGTCGGGTGGCATGTCGGTAAAACGGTGGTCGTCGGATGGCATGTCGGTAAAACGGTGCCCCGTCGGCACCGGTCACGTAGGGTGGTATGTCGGAAAAATTTTGCCAGTCAGGTGGCAAGTCGGCTCTCGTCCACACGGGAGACGTCCGGAAGCATGTCTTCGAAACAGTGCCCGTCGGGTGGCATGTCGGTAAAACGGTGCCCGTCGGGTGGCGTGTTTGTAAAACGGTGCTCGTCGGGTGGCCGGTTGGTAAAACGGTGCCCGTCGAGTGGCACGTCGGCTTTCTTCCACACGGGTCACGTCGGGTGGCATGTCGGCAAAACAGTGCCGTCGGGTGGCATGTCGGTAAAATGGTGCCCATCGGGTGGCATGTCGGTAAAACGGTGCCCGTTGGGTAGCCTGTCGGTAAAACAATGCCTGTCGGATGGCATATCGGTAAAACGGTGCATGTCGGGTGGCATGTCGGTAAAACGGTGCCCGTCGGGTGGCACGTCGTTAAAACGGTGCCCGTCGGGTGGCATGTCGGTAAAACGGTGCCCGTCGACACGGGTCATGTCGGGTGGCATGTCGGCAAAACTGTGCCAGTCAGGTGGCACGTCGGCTCTTGTCCACACGGGTCACGTCGGGTGGCATGTCGGCAAAACAATGCCCGTCGGGTGGCATGTCGGTAAAACGGAGCCCATCGGGTGGCGTGTCGGTAAAATGGTGCTCGTCGGGTGGCCTGTCGGTAAAACGGTGCCCGTCGAGTGGCACATCGGCTCTCGTCCACACGGGTGACGTCGGGTGGAATGTCGGCAAAACAGTGCCCTACGGGTGGCTTGTCGGGAAAATGGTGCCCGTTGGGTGCCCTGTCGGTAAAACAGTGCCCAACGGATGGCATGTCGGTAAAACGGTGCATGTCGGGTGGCATGTCGGTAAAACGGTGCCCGTCGGGTGGCATGTCGTTAAAACGGTGCCCGTCGGGTGGCATGTTGGTAAAACGGTGCCCGTCGGCATGGGTCACGTCGGATGGCATGTCAGCAAAACTATGCCAGTCGGGTGGCACGTCGTCTCTCATCCACTCGGGACACGTCGGGTGGCATGTAGGCAAAACAGTGCCCGTCGGGTGGCATGTCGGTAAAACGAAGCCCGTCGGGTGGCGTGTCGGTAAAATGGTTCTCGTGGGTGGCCTGTCGATAAAAGGTGCCCGTCGAGTGGCACGTCGGCTCTCGTCCACACGGGTCACGTCGGGTGGAATGTCGGCAATACCGTGCCCGTCGGGTGGCATGTCGGGAAAATGGTGCCCATTGGGTGCCCTGTCGGTAAAACAGTGCCCGTCGGATGGCATGTCGGTAAAAAACGATGCCTGTCGGGTGGCATGTCGTTAAAACGGTGCCCTTCGGGTGGCATGTCGGTAAAAGGTAAAACGGTGCCCATCGGATGGCATGTCGATAAAATGGTGCCCGTCGGGTGGCATGTCGGTAAAACGGTGCCCGTCGGGGGGCCTGTCGGTAAACTGTTGCTTCTCGGCTATGTCGGTAAAATGGTGCCCGTCGGGTAGCGTGTCGGTAAATCGGTGCCCGTCGGGAAGCTTGTCGGCAAAGCGGTGCCCGTCGGGTGGCATGTCAGTAAAATGGTGCCCGTTGGATGGCCTCTCGGTAAAACAGTGCCTGTCGGGTGGCGTGTCGGAAAAACAGTGCCCGTCGGGTGGCGTGTCGGTAAAACAGTGCCCGTCGGGTGGCGTATCGCTAAATGGTGCCCGACGGGTGGCCTGTCGGTAAAACGGTGCCCGCCGGATGGCATGTAGGTAAAACGATGCCCGTCGGCACGGGTCACGTCGGATGGCATGTCGGCAAAATTGTGCCAGTCGGGTGGCACGTCGGCTCTCGACCACACGGGTCACTTCGGGTGGCATGTCGGCAAAACAGTGTCCGTCGGGTGGCATGTCGGTAAAACGGTGCCAGTCGGGTGGCACGTCGGCTCTCGTCCACACGGGTCACATAGGGTGGCATGTCGGCAAACAGTGCCCGTCGGGTGGCATGTCGGTAAAACGGAGCCCGTCGGGTGGCGTGTCCGTAAAATGGTGCTCGTCGGGTGGCCTGCCGGTAAAACGGTGCCCGTCGAGTGGCACGTCGGCTCTCGTCCACACGGGTCACGTCGGGTGGAATGTCGGTAAAACAGTGCCCTTCGGGTGGCATGTCGGGAAAATGGTGCCCCTTGGGTGCCCTGTCGGTAAAACAGTGCCCGTCGGATGGCATGTCGGTAAAACGGTGTGTGTCGGGTGGTGTGTCAGTAAAATGGTGCCCGTCGGGTGGCATGTCGATAAACGGTGGTCGTCAGATGGCATGTCGGTAAAACGGTGCCCGTCGGCACTGGTCACGTCGGGTGGTATGCCGGCAAAATTTTCCAGTCGGGTGGCAAGTCGGCTCTTGTCCACACGGGAGACGTCGGGAAGCATGTCGTTGAAACAATGCCCGTCGGGTGGCGTGTTTGTAAAACGATGCTCGTCGAGTGGCCTGTGTGTAAAACGGTGCCCGTCGAGTGGCACGTCGGTTCTCATCCACACGGGTCACGTCGGGTGGGATGTCGGCAAAACAGTGCCGTCGGGTGGCATGTCGGTAAAATGGTGCCCGTCGGGTGGCATGTCGGTAAAACGGTGCCCGTTGGGTGGCATGTCGGTAAAACAGTGCCCGTCGGATGGCATGTCGGTAAAAAGGTGCATGTCGGGTGGCATGTCGGTAAAACGGTGCCCGTCGGGTGGCATGTCGTTAAAACGGTGCCCGTCGGATGGCATGTTGGTAAAACGATGCCCGTCGGCACGGGTCACGTCGGGTGGCATGTCAGCAAAACTATGCCAGTCGGGTGGCACGTCGGCTCTCGTCCACACGGGTCACGTCGGGTGGCATGTAGGCAAAACAGTGCCCGTCGGGTGGCATGTCGGGAAAATGGTGCCCATTGGGTGCCCTGTCAGTAAAACAGTGCCCGTCCGATGGCATGTCGGTAAAACGATGCCTGTCGGGTGGCATGTCGTTAAAACGGTGCCCTTCGGGTGGCATGTCAGTAAAACGGTGCTCGTCGGATGGCATGTCAGTAAAATGGTGCCCGTCGGGTGGCATTTCAGTAAAACGGTGCCCGTCGCGTGGCATGTCGGGAAAACGTTGCCCGTCTGGTGGAATGTCGGCAAAACAGTGCCCCTCAGGTGGCATGTCGGTAAAACGGTGCCCGTCGGGTGGCCTATCGGTAAAATGTTGCTTCTCGGCCCTGTCGGTAAACTGTGCCCGTTGGGTGGCGTGTCGGTAAATCGGTGCCCGTCGGGAAGCTTCTCTGCAAAACGGTGCCCGTCGGGTGGCATGTCGGTAAAACCGTGTCCGTGGGGTAGCCTCTCGGTAAAACAGTGCCCGTCGGGTGGCGTGTTGGTAAAACGGTGCCCGTCGGTTGGCGTGTTGGTATAACAGTGCCCGTCGGGTAATGGTGCCCGACGGGTGGCCTGTCGGTAAAAAGGTGCCCGTCGGATGGCATGTCGGCAAAATTGTGCAAGTCGGGTGGCACGTCGGCTCTCGACCACACGGGTCACGTCGGGTGGCATGTAGGCAAAAAAGTGCCCGTTGGGTGGCATGTCGATAAAAAGGAGCCCGTCAGGTGGCGTGTCGGTAAAATGGTGCTCGTCGGGTGGCCTGTCGGTAAAACGGTGCCCGTCGAGTGGCACGTCGGCTCTCGTCCACACGGGTCACGTCGGGTGGAATGTTGGCAATACAGTGCACGTCAGGTGGCATGTCCGGAAAATGGTGCCCATTGGATGCCCTGTCGGTAAAACAGTGCCCGTCGGATGGCATGTCGGTAAAACGATGCCTGTCGGGTGGCATGTCATTAAAACGGTGCCCTTCGGGTGGCATGTCGGTAAAACGGTGCCCGTCGGATGGCATGTCAGTAAAATGGTGCCCGTCGGGTGGCATGTCCGTAAAACGGTGCCCGTCGCGTGGCATGTCAGGAAAACGATGTCCGTCTGGTGGCATGTCGGCAAAACAGTGCCCCTCGGGTGGCATGTCGGTAAAACGGTGTCCGTCGGGTGGCGTGTCGGTAAATCGGTGCCCGTCGGGAAGCTTGTCGGCAAAATGGTGCCCGTCGGGTAGCATGTCGGTAAAACGGTGCCCGTGAGGTGGCCTCTCGGTAAAACAGGGTCCGTCGGGTGGCGTGTTGGTAAAAAGGTGCTCGTTTGGTGGCGTGTTGGTAAAACAGTGCCCGCGGGTGGCCTGTCGGTAAAACGGTTCCCATCGGATGGCATGTTGGTAAAACGGTGCCCGTCGGCACGGGTCACGTCGGGTGGCCTGTCGATAAAACGGTGCCCGTCGAGTGGCACGTCGGTTCTCGTCCACACGGGTCACGTCGGGTGGCATGTCGGCAAAACAGTGCCCGTCGGGTGGCGTGTCGGTAAAACGGAGCCCGTCAAGTGGCGTGTCGGTAAAATGGTGCTCGTAGGGTGGCTTGTCGGTAAAACGGTGCCCGTCGAGTGGCACGTCGGCTCTCGTCCACACGGGTCACGTCGGGTGGAAAGTCGGCAAAACAGTGCCCTTCGAGTGGCATGTCGGGAAAATGGTGCCCGTTGGGTGCCCTGTCGGTGAAACAGTGCCCGTCGGATGGCATGTCGGTAAAACGGTGCATGTCGGGTGGCATGTCGGTAAAACGGTGCCCGTCGGGTGGCATGTCGGTAAAACGGAGCCCGTCGGGTGGCGTGTCGGTAAAAATGGTGCTCGTCGGGTGGCCTGTCGGTAAAACGGTGCCCGTCGAGTGGCACGTCGGCTCTCGTCCACACGGGTCACGTCGGGTGGAATGTCGGCAAAACTGTGCCCTTCGGGTCGTATGTCGGGAAAATGGTGCCAGTTGGGTGCCCTGTCGGTAAAACAGTGCCCGTCGGATGGCATGTCGGTAAAACGGTGCATGTCGGGTGGCATGTCGGTAAAACGGTGCCCGTCGGGTGGCATGTCGTTAAAACGGTGCCCGTCGGGTGGCATGTTTGTAAAACGGTGCCCGTCGGCACGGGTCACGTCGGGTGGCATGTCAGCAAAACTATGCCAGTCGGGTGGCACGTCGGCTCTCGTCCACACGGGTCACGTCGGGTGGCATGTAGGCAAAACAGTGCCCGTCGGGTGGCATGTCGGGAAAATGGTGCCCATTGGGTGCCATGTCGGTAAAACAGTGCCTCTCCGATGGCATGTCGGTAAAACGATGCCTGTCGGGTGGCATGTCGTTAAAACGGTGCCCTTCGGGTGGCGTGTCAGTAAAACGGTGCCCGTCGGATGGCATGTCAGTAAAATGGTGCCCGTCGGGTGGCATTTCAGTAAAACCGTGCCAGTCGCGTGGCATGTCGGCAAAACGTTGCCCGTCTGGTGGCATGTCGGCAAAACAGTGCCCCTCGGGTGGCATGTCGGTAAAACGCTGTCCGTCGGGTGGCCTATCGGTTAAATGTTGCTTCTCGGCTCTGTCGGTAAAACGGTGCCCGTCGGGTGGCGTGTCGGTAAATTGGTGCCGGTCGGGAAGCTTGTCGGCAAAACGGTGCCCGTCGGGTGGCATATCGGTAAAATGGTGCCCGTGGGGTGGCCTCTCGGTAAAACAGTGCCCTTCGGGTGGCGTGTTGGTAAAACAGTGCCCGTCGGGTGGCGTGTTGGTATAACAGTGCCCTTCGGATGGCATGTCGGTAAAACGGTGCCCGTCGGCACGGGTCACGTCGGATGGCATGTCGGCAAAATTGTGAAAGTCGGGTGGCACGTCGGCTCTCGACCACACGGGTCACTTCGGGTGGCATGTCCGCAAAACAGTGCCCGTCGGGTGGCATGTCGGTAAAATGGTGCCCGTCGGGTGGCGTGTTTGTAAAAGGTGCTCGTCGGGTGGCCTGTCGGTAAAACGGTGGCCGTCGAGTGGCATGTCGGGTCACATGTCGGCAAAACTGTGCCAGTCGGGTGGCACGTCGGCTCTTGTCAACACGGGTCTCGTAGGGTGGCATGTCGGCAAAACAGTGCCCGTCGGGTGGCATGTCGGTAAAACGGAGCCCCTCGGGTGCGTGTCGGTAAAATGGTGCTTGTCGGGTGGCCTGTCGGTATAACGGTGCCCGTCGAGTGGCACGTCGGCTCTCGTCCACACGGGTCACGTCGGGTGGAATGTCGGCAAAACAGTGCCCTTCGGGGGGTGGCATGTCGGGAAAATGGTGCCCGTTGGGTGCCCTGTCGGTAAAACAGTGCCTGTCGGATGGCATGTCGGTAAAACGGTGCATGACGGGTGGCCTGTCGGTAAAACGGTGCCCGTCGGATGGCATGTTGGTAAAACGGTGCCCGTCGGCACGGGTCACGTCGGATGGCATGTCGGCAAAATTCTGCACGTCGGGTGGCACGTCGGCTCTCTTCCACACGGGTCACTTCGGGTGGCATGTCGGCAAAACAGTGCCCGTCGGGTGGCATGTCGGTAAAACGGAGCCTGTCGGGTGGCGTGTTTGTAAAAAGGTGCTCGTCGGGTGGCCTGTCGGTAAAACGGTGCACGCCGAGTGGCACGCCGGTTCTTGTCCACAGGCGTCATGTCGGGTGGCATGTCGGCAAAACAGTGCCGTCTGGTGTCATGTCGGTAAAATGGTGCCCGTCGGTAGGCATGTCGGTAAAACGGTGCCCGTTGGTTGGCCTGTCGGTAAAACAGTGCCCGTCGGATGGCATGTCGGTAAAACGGTGCATGTCGGGTGGCATGTCGGTAAAACGGTGCCCGTCGGGTGGCATGTCGTTAAAACGGTGCCCGTCGGGTGGCATATCGGTAAAACGGTGCCCGTCGACACCGGTCATGTCGGGTCGCATGTCGGCAAAACTGTGCCAGTCAGGTGGCACGTCGGCTCTCGTCCACACGGGTCACGTAGGGTGGCATGTCGGCAAAACAGTGGCCGTCGGGTGGCATGTCGGTAAAACGGAGCCCGTCGGGTGGCGTGTCGGTAAAATGGTGCTACTCAGGTGGCATGTCGGTAAAACGGTGCCCGTCGAGTGGCACGTCGGCTCTTGTCCACACGGGTCACGTCGGGTGGAATGTCGGCAAAACAATACCCTTCGGGTGGCATGTCGGGAAAATGGTTCCCGTTGGGTGCCCTGTCGGTAAAACAGTGCCCGTCGGATGGCATGTCGGTAAAATGGTGCATGTCGGGGGCATGTCGGTAAAACGGTGCCCGTCGGGTGGCATGACGTTAAAACGGTGCCCGTCGGGTGGCATGTTGGTAAAACGGTGCCCGTCGGCACGGGTCACGTCGGGTGGCATGTCAGCAAAACTATGCCAGTCGGGTGGCACGTCAGGCTCTTGTCCACACGGGTCACGTCGGGTGGCATGTAGGCAAAATAGTGCCCGTTGGGTGGCATGTCAATAAAAAGGAGCCCGTCAGGTGGCGTGTCGGTAAAATGGTGCTCGTCGGGTGGCCTGTCGGTAAAACGGTGCCCGTCGAGTGGCACGTCGGCTCTCGTCCACACGGGTCACGTCAGGTGGAATGTTGGCAATACAGTGCACGTCGGGTGGCATGTCCGGAAAATGGTGCCCACTGGATGCCCTGTCGGTAAAACAGTGCCCGTCGGATGGCATGTCGGTAAAACGATGCCTGTCGGGTGGCATGTCATTAAAACGGTGCCCTTCGGGTGGCATGTCGGTAAAACGGTGCCCGTCGGATGGCATGTCAGTAAAATGGTGCCCGTCGGGTGGCATGTCCGTAAAACGGTGCCCGTCGCGTGGCATGTCAGGAAAACGATGTCCGTCTGGTGGCATGTCGGCAAAACAGTGCCCCTCGGGTGGCATGTCGGTAAAACGGTGCCTGTCGGGTGGCGTGTCGGTAAAATGTTACTTCTCGACCCTGTCGGAAAAACGGTGTCCGTCGGGTGGCGTGTCGGTAAATCGGTGCCCGTCGGGAAGCTTGTCGGCAAAATGGTGCCCGTCGGGTAGCATGTCGGTAAAACGGTGCCCGTGAGGTGGCCTCTCGGTAAAACAGGGTCCGTCGGGTGGCGTGTTGGTAAAAAGGTGCTCGTTGGGTGGCGTGTTGGTAAAACAGTGCCCGCGGGTGGCCTGTCGGTAAAACGGTTCCCATCGGATGGCATGTCCGTAAAACGGTGCCCTGTCGGCACGGGTCACGTCGGGTGGCCTGTCGATAAAACGGTGCCCGTCGAGTGGCACATTGGTTCTCGTCCACACGGGTCACGTCGGGTGGCATGTCGGCAAAACAGTGCCCGTCGGGTGGCGTGTCGGTAAAACGGAGCCCGTCAAGTGGCGTGTCGGTAAAATCGTGTTCGTAGGGTGGCTTGTCGGTAAAACGGTGCCCGTCGAGTGGCACGTCGGCTCTCGTCCACACGGGTCACGTCGGGTGGAAAGTCGGCAAAACAGTGCCCTTCGAGTGGCATGTCGGGAAAATGGTGCCCGTTGGGTGCCCTGTCGGTGAAACAGTGCCCGTCGGATGACATGTCGGTAAAACGGTGCCCGTCGGGTGGCATGTCGGTAAAACGGAGCCCGTCGGGTGGCGTGTCGGTAAAAATGGTGCTCGTCGGGTGGCCTGCGGTAAAACGGTGCCCGTCGAGTGGCACGTCGGCTCTCGTCCACACGGGTCACGTCGGGTGGAATGTCGGCAAAACTGTGCCCTTCGGGTCGTATGTCGGGAAAATGGTGCCAGTTGGGTGCCCTGTCGGTAAAACAGTGCCCGTCGGATGGCATGTCGGTAAAACGGTGCATGTCGGGTGGCATGTCGGTAAAACGGTGCCCGTCGGGTGGCATATCGTTAAAACGGTGCCCGTCGGGTGGCACGTTTGTAAAACGGTGCCCGTCGGCACGGGTCACGTCGGGTGGCATGTCAGCAAAACTATGCCAGTCGGGTGGCACGTCGGCTCTCGTCCACACGGGTCACGTCGGGTGGCATGTAGGCAAAACAGTGCCCGTCGGGTGGCATGTCGGGAAAATGGTGCCCATTGGGTGCCATGTCGGTAAAACAGTGCCTCTCCGATGGCATGTCGGTAAAACGATGCCTGTCGGGTGGCATGTCGTTAAAACGGTGCCCTTCGGGTGGCGTGTCAGTAAAACGGTGCCCGTCGGATGGCATGTCAGTAAAATGGTGCCCGTCGGGTGGCATTTCAGTAAAACCGTGCCAGTCGCGTGGCATGTCGGCAAAACGTTGCCCGTCTGGTGGTATGTCGGCAAAACAGTGCCCCTCGGGTGGCATGTCGGTAAAACGCTGTCCGTCGGGTGGCCTATCGGTTAAATGTTGCTTCTCGGCTCTATCGGTAAAACGGTGCCCGTCGGGTGGCGTGTCGGTAAATTGGTGCCGGTCGGGAAGCTTGTCGGCAAAACGGTGCCCGACGGGTGGCATATCGGTAAAACGGTGCCCGTGGGGTGGCCTCTCGGTAAAACAGTGCCCTTCGGGTGGCGTGTTGGTAAAACAGTGCCCGTCGGGTGGCGTGTTGGTATAACAGTGCCCGTCGGATGGCATGTCGGTAAAACGGTGCCCGTCGGCACGGGTCACGTCGGATGGCATGTCGGCAAAATTGTGAAAGTCGGGTGGCACGTCGGCTCTCGACCACACGGGTCACTTCGGGTGGCATGTCCGCAAAACAGTGCCCGTCGGGTGGCATGTCGGTAAAACGGTGCCCGTCGGGTGGCGTGTTTGTAAAAAGGTGCTCGTCGGGTGGCCTGTCGGTAAAACGGTGGCCGTCGAGTGGCATGTCGGGTCACATGTCGGCAAAACTGTGCCAGTCGGGTGGCACGTCGGCTCTTGTCAACACGGGTCTCGTAGGGTGGCATGTCGGCAAAACAGTGCCCGTCGGGTGGCATGTCGGTAAAACGGAGCCCGTCGGGTGCGTGTCGGTAAAATGGTGCTTGTCGGGTGGCCTGTCGGTATAACGGTGCCCGTCGAGTGGCACGTCGGCTCTCGTCCACACGGGTCACGTCGGGTGGAATGTCGGCAAAACAGTGCCCTTCGGGTGGCATGTCGGGAAAATGGTGCCCGTTGGGTGCCCTGTCGGTAAAACAGTGCCTGTCGGATGGCATGTCGGTAAAACGGTGCATGACGGGTGGCCTGTCGGTAAAACGGTGCCCGTCGGAGGGCATGTTGGTAAAACGGTGCCCGTCGGCACGGGTCACGTCGGATGGCATGTCGGCAAAATTCTGCACGTCGGGTGGCACGTCGGCTCTCGACCACACGGGTCACTTCGGGTGGCATGTCGGCAAAACAGTGCCCGTCGGGTGGCATGTCGGTAAAACGGAGCCTGTCGGGTGGCGTGTTTGTAAAAAGGTGCTCGTCGGGTGGCCTGTCGGTAAAACGGTGCACGCCGAGTGGCACGCCGGTTCTTGTCCACAGGAGTCATGTCGGGTGGCATGTCGGCAAAACAGTGCCGTCTGGTGGCATGTCGGTAAAATGGTGCCCGTCGGGTGGCATGTCGGTAAAACGGTGCCCGTTGGTTGGCCTGTCGGTAAAACAGTGCCCGTCGGATGGCATGTCGGTAAAACGGTGCATGTCGGGTGGCATGTCGGTAAAACGGTGCCCGTCGGGTGGCATGTCGTTAAAACGGTGCCCGTCGGGTGGCATATCGGTAAAACGGTGCCCGTCGACACCGGTCATGTCGGGTCGCATGTCGGCAAAACTGTGCCAGTCAGGTGGCACGTCGGCTCTCGTCCACACGGGTCACGTAGGGTGGCATGTCGGCAAAACAGTGGCCGTCGGGTGGCATGTCGGTAAAACGGAGACCGTCGGGTGGCGTGTCGGTAAAATGGTGCAACTCAGGTGGCATGTCGGTAAAACGGTGCCCGTCGAGTGGCACGTCGGCTCTTGTCCACACGGGTCACGTCGGGTGGAATGTCGGCAAAACAATGCCCTTCGGGTGGCATGTCGGGAAAATGGTTCCCGTTGGGTGCCCTGTCGGTAAAACAGTGCCCGTCGGATGGCATGTCGGTAAAATGGTGCATGTCGGGGGCATGTCGGTAAATCGGTGCCCGTCGGGTGGCATGACGTTAAAACGGTGCCCGTCGGGTGGCATGTTGGTAAAACGGTGCCCGTCGGCACGGGTCACGTCGGGTGGCATGTCAGCAAAACTATGCCAGTCGGGTGGCACGTCGGCTCTTGTCCACACGGGTCACGTCGGGTGGCGTGTAGGCAAAATAGTGCCCGTCGGGTGGCATGTCGGGAAAATGGTGCCCATTGGGTGCCCTGTCGATTAAAACAGTGCCCGTCGGATGGCATGTCGGTAAAACGATGACTATCGGGTGGCATGTCATTAAAACGGTGCCCTTCGGGTGGCATGTGAGTAAAACGGTGCCCGTCGGATGACATGTCAGTAAAATGGTGCCCGTCGGGTGGCAAGTCAGTAAAACGATGCCCGTCGCGTGGCATGTCGGGAAAACGATGCCCGTCTAGTGGCATGTCGGCAAAACAACGCCCCTCGGGTGGCATGTCGGTTAAACGGTGCCCGTCGGGTGGCCTGTCGGTAAAATGTTGCTTCTCGGCTCTGTCGCTGAAACGGAGCCCGTCGGGTGGCGTGTCGGTAAATCGGTGCCCGTCGGGAAGCTTGTCGGTAAAACGGTGCCCGTGGGATGGCCTCTCGGTAAAACAGTGCCCGTCGGGTGGCGTGTTGGTAAAACGGTGCCCATCGGGTGGCGTCTTGGTAAAACAGTGCCCGTCGGGTGGTGTGTCACTAAACGGTGCCCGAAGGGTGGCCCATCGGTAAGACGGTGCCCGTCGGATGGCATGTCGGTAAAACGGTGCCCGTCGGCACGGGTCACATCGGATGGCATGTCGGCAAAATTGTGCACGTCGGCTCTCGACCACACGAGTCACTTCGGGGGGCATGTCGGCAAAACAGTGCCCGTCGGGTGGCATGTCGGTAAAACGGTGCCCGTCGGGTGGCGTGTTTGTAAAAAGGTGCTCCTCGGGTGGCCTATCGGTAAAACGGTGCCCGTCGAGTGGCACGTCGGTTCTCGTCCACACGGGTCACGTTGGGTGGCATGTCGGCAAAACAGTGCCGTCGGGTGGCATGTCGGTAAAATGGTGCCCGTCGGGTGGCGTGTCGGTAAAACGGAGCCCGTTGGGTGGCCTGTCGGTAACAGTGCCCGTCGGATGGCATGTCGGTAAAACGGTGCCCGTCAGGTGGCATGTCGTTAAAACGGTGCCCGTCGGGTGGCATGTCGGTAAAACGGTGCCCGTCGGCACGGGTCACGTCGGGTGGGATGTCGGCAAAACAGTGCCAGTCGGGTGGCACGTCGGCTCTCGTCCACACGGGTCACGTCGGGTGGCATGTCGGCAAAACAGTGCCCGTCGGGTGGTATGTCGGTAAAACGGTGTCCATCGGGTGGTATGTCGGCAAAACAGTGCCCGTCGGGTGGCATGTCGGTAAAACGGAGCCCGTCGGGTGGCATGTCGGTAAAATGGTGCTTGTGGGGTGGCCTGTCGGTAAAACAGTGCCCGTCGAGTGGCACGTCGGCTCTCGTCCACACGGGTCACGTCGGGTGGAATGTCGGCAAAACAGTGCCCTTCGGGTGGCATGTCGGGAAAATGGTGCCCGTTGGGTGCCCTGTCGGTAAAACAGTGCCCGTCGGATGACATGTCGGTAAAACGGTGCCCGTCGGGTGGCATGTCGTTAAAACGGTGCCCGAAGGGTGGCATGTTGGTAAAACGGTGCCCGTCGGCACGGGTCACGTCGGGTGGCATGTAAGCAAAACTATGCCAATCGGGTGGCACGTCGGCTCTCGTCCACACGGGTCACGTCGGGTGGCATGTCGGCCTAACAGTGCCATCAGGTGGCATGTCGGCAATACAGTGCCCGTCGGATGGCATGTCGGTAAAACTGTGCATGTCGGGTGGCATATCGGTAAAACGGTGCCCGTCGGGTGGCATGTCGTTAAAAAGGTGCCCGTCGGGTGGCATGTCGGTAAAACGGTGCCCGTCGGAACGGGTCACGTCGGGTGGCATGTTGGCAAAACAGTGCCAGTCGGGTGGCACGTCGGCTCTCGTCCACACGGGTCACGTCGGGTGGCATGTCGGCAAAACAGTGCCCGTCGGGTGGCATGTCGGTAAAATGTTGCTTCTCGTCCCTATCGGTAAAACGGTGCCCGTCGGGTGGCGTGTCGGTAAATCGGTGCCCGTTGGGAAGCTTGTTGGCAAAACGGTGCCCGTCGGGTGGTATGTCGGTAAAACGGTGCCCGTGGGGTGGCCTCTCGGTAAAACAGTGCCCATCGGGTGGCGTGTCGCTAAACGGTGCCCGACGGGTGGCATGTCGGTAAAACGGTGCACGTCGAGTGGCACGTCGGTTCTCGTCCACACGGGTCACGTCGGGTGGCATGTCGGCAAAACTGTGCCGTCGGGTGGCATGTCGGTAAAATGGTGCCCGTCGGGTGGCATGTCGGTAAAACAGTGTCGGTTGGGTGGCCTGTCGGTAAAACAGTGCCCGTTGGATGGCATGTCGGTAAAAGGGTGCCCGTCGGGTGGCATGTCGTTAAAACGGTGCCCGTCGGGTGGCATGTCGGTGAAACGGTGCCCGTCGGCTCTCGACCACACGAGTCACTTCGGGGGGCATGTCGGCAAAACAGTGCCCGTCGGGTGGCATGTTGGTAAAACGGTGCCCGTCGGGTGGCGTGTTTGTATAAAGGTGCTCGTCGGGTGGCCTATCGGTAAAACGGTGCCCGTCGAGTGGCACGTCGGTTCTCGTCCACACGGGTCGCGTTGGGTGGCATGTCGGCAAAACAGTGCCGTCGGGTGGCATGTCGGTAAAATGGTGCCTGTCGGGTGGCATGTCGGTAAAACGGAACCCGTTGGGTGGCCTGTCGGTAAAACAGTGCCCGTCGGATGGCATATCGGTAAAACGGTGCATGTCGGTAAAACGGTGCCCGTCAGGTGGCATGTCGTTAAAACGGTGCCCGTCGGGTGGCATGTCGGTAAAACGGTGCCCGTCGGCACGGGTCACGTCGGGTGGGATGTCGGCAAAACAGTGCCAGTCGGGTGGCACGTCATCTCTCGTCCACACGGGTCACGTAGGGTGGCATGTCGGCAAAACAGTGCCCGTCGGTGGCATGTCGGTAAAACGGAGCCCGTCGGGTGGCGTGTCGGTAAAATGGTGCTCGTCGGGTGGCCTGTTGGTAAAACAGTGCCCGTCGAGTGGCACGTCGGCTCTCGTCCACACGGGTCACGTCGGGTGGAATGTCGGCAAAACAGTGCCCTTCGGGTGGCATGTCGGGAAAATGGTGCCCGTTGGGTGCCCTGTTGCTAAAACAGTGCCCGTCGGATGGCATGTAGGTAAAACGGTGCATGTCGGAAGGCATGTCGGTAAAATGGTGCCCGTCGAGTGGCATGTCATTAAAACGGTGCCCGTCGGGTGGCATGTTGGTAAAACGGTGCCCGTGGGCACGGGTCACGTCGGGTGGCATGTCAGCAAAACTATGCCAGTCGGTTGGCACGTCGACTCTCGTCCACACGGGTCACGTCGGGTGGCTTGTAGGCAAACAGTGCCCATCGGGTGGCATGTCGGTAAAACGGAGCCCGTCGAGTGGCGTGTCGGTAAAATGGTGCTCGTCAGGTGGCCTGTCGGTAAAATGGTGCCCGTCGTGTTGCACGTCGGCTCTCGTCCACACGGGTCACGTCGGGTGGAATGTCGGCAAAACAGTGCCCGTCGGGTGGCATGTCGGGAAAATGGTGCCCATTGGGTGCCCTGTCGGTAAACAGTGCCCGTCGGATGGCATGTCGGTAAAACGATGTCTGTCGGGTGGCATGTCGTTAAAACGGTGCCCTTCGGGTGGCATGTCGGTAAAATGGTGCCCGTCGGATGGCATGTCAGTAAAATGGTGCCCGTCGGGTGGAATCAGTAAAACGGTGCCCGTCGCGTGGCATGTCAGGAAAACGATGCCCGTCTGGTGGCATGTCGGCAAAACAGTGCCCCTCGGGTGGTATATCGGTAAAACGGTGCCCGTCGGGTGGCCTGTCGGTAAAATGTTGCTTCTCGGCCCTGTCGGTAAAACATGCCCGTCGGGTGGCGTGTCGGTAAATCGGTGCCCGTCGGGAAGCTTGTCGGCAAAACGATGCCCGTCGGGTGGCATGTCGATAAAACGGTGCCCGTGGGGTGGCCTCTCGGTAAACAGTGCCCGTCGGGTGGCGTGTTGGTAAAACGGTGCCCATCGGGTGGCGTGTTGGTAAAACAGTGCCCATCGGGTGGCGTTCGCTAAACGGTGCCCGACGGGTGGCCTGTCGATAAAACGGTGCCCGTCGGATGGCATGTCGGTAAAACGGTGCCCGTCGGCACGGGTCACGTCGGAGGGCATGTCGGCAAAATTGTGATAGTCGGGTGGCACGTCGGATCTCGACCACACGGGTCACTTCTGGTGGCATGTCGGCAAAACAGTGCCCGTCGGGTGGCATTTCGATAAAACGGTGCCCGTCGACTGGCACGTCGGTTCTCGTCCACACGGGTCACGTCGGGTGGCATGTCGGCAAAACAGTGCCGTCGGGTGGCATGTCGGCAAAACAGTGCCGTCGGGTGGCATGTCGGTAAAACGGTGCCCGTCGGGTGGCGTGTTGGTAAAACAGTGCCCGTCGGGTGGCGTGTTGCTAAACGGTGACCGACGGGTGGCCCGTCGGATGGCATGTCGGTAAAACGGTGCCCGTCGGCACGGGTCACGTCGGATGGCATGTCGGCAAAATTGTGCTAGTCGGGTGGCACGTCGGCTCTCGACCACACGAGTCACTTCGGGGGGCATGTCGGTAAAACAGTGCCCGTCGGGTGGCATGTCGGTAAAACGGTGCCCGTCGGGTGGCGTGTTTGTAAAAAGGTGCTCGTCGGGTGGCCTATCGGTAAAACGGTTTCGTCGAGTGGCACGTCGGTTCTCGTCCACACGGGTCACGTTGTGTGGCATGTCGGCAAAACAGTGCCGTCGGGTGGCATGTCGGTAAAATGGTGCCCGTCGGGTGGCATGTCGGTAAAACGGAGCCCGTTGGGTGGCCTGTCGGTAAAACCGTCGGATGGCATATCGGTAAAACGGTGCATGTCGGTAAAAACGGTGCCCATCAGGTGGCATGTCGTTAAAACGGTGCCCGTCGGGTGGCATGTCGGTAAAATGGTGCCCGTCGGCACGGGTCACGTCGGGTGGGATGTCGGCAAAACAGTGCCAGTCGGGTGGCACGTCGGCTCTCGTCCACACGGGTCACGTTCGGGTGGCATGTCGGCAAAACAGTGCACGTCAGGTGGCATGTCGGTAAAACGGAGCCCTGTCGGGTGGCGTGTCAGGTAAAATGGTGCTCATCGGGTGGCCTGTCGGTAAAACGTTGCCCGTCGAGTGGCACGTCGGCTCTCGTCCACACGGGTCACGTCGGGTGGAATGTCGGCAAAACAGTGCCCTTCGGGTGGCATATCGAGAAAATGGTGCCCGTTGGGTGCCCTGTCGGTAAAACAGTGCCCGTCGGATGGCATGTAGGTAAAACGGTGCATGTCGGGTGGCATGTCGGTAAAATGGTGCCCGTCGGGTGGCATGTCGTTAAAACGGTGCCCGTCGGGTGGCATGTTGGTAAAACGGTGCCCGTGGCCACGGGTCACGTCGGGTGGCATGTCAGCAAAACTATGCCAGTCGGGTGGCACGTCGACTCTCGTCCACACGAGTCACGTCGGGTGGCATGTAGGCAAAATAGTGCCCGTCGGGTGGCATGTCGGGAAAATGGTGCCCATTGGGTGCCCTGTCGATTGAAACAGTGCCCGTCGGATGGCATGTCGGTAAAACGATGACTATCGGGTGGCATGTCGTTAAAACGGTGCCCTTCGGGTGGCATGTCAGTAAAACGGTGCCCGTCGGATGACATGTCAGTAAAATGGTGCCCGTCGGGTGGCAAGTCAGTAAAACGGTGCCCGTCGCGTGGCATGTCGGGAAAACGATGCCCGTCTAGTGGCATGTCGGCAAAACAACGCCCCTCGGGTGGCATGTCGGTTAAACGGTGCCCGTCGGGTGGCCTGTCGGTAAAATGTTGCTTCTCGGCCCTGTCGGTGAAACGGAGCCCGTCGGGTGGCGTGTCGGTAAATCGGTGCCCGTCGGGAAGCTTGTCGGTAAAACGGTGCCCGTGGGGTGGCCTCTCGGTAAAACAGTGCCCGTCGGGTGGCGTGTTGGTAAAACAGTGCCCGTCGGGTGGCGTGTTGGTAAAACAGTGCCCATCGGGTGGCGTGTTGGTAAAACAGTGCCCGTCGGGTGGTGTGTCACTAAACGGTGCCCGAAGGGTGGCCCATCGGTAAGACGGTGCCCGTCGGATGGCATGTCGGTAAAACGGTGCCCGTCGGCACGGGTCACATCGGATGGCATGTCGGCAAAATTGTGCACGTCGGCTCTCGACCACACGAGTCACTTCGGGGGGCATGTCGGCAAAACAGTGCCCGTCGGGTGGCATGTCGGTAAAACGGTGCCCGTCGGGTGGCGTGTTTGTAAAAAGGTGCTCCTCGGGTGGCCTATCGGTAAAACGGTGCCCGTCGAGTGGCACGTCGGTTCTCGTCCACACGGGTCACGTTGGGTGGCATGTCGGCAAAACAGTGCCGTCGGGTGGCATGTCGGTAAAATGGTGCCCGTCGGGTGGCGTGTCGGTAAAACGGAGCCCGTTGGGTGGCCTGTCGGTAACAGTGCCCGTCGGATGGCATGTCGGTAAAACGGTGCCCGTCAGGTGGCATGTCGTTAAAACGGTGCCCGTCGGGTGGCATGTCGGTAAAACGGTGCCCGTCGGCACGGGTCACGTCGGGTGGGATGTCGGCAAAACAGTGCCAGTTGGGTGGCACGTCGGCTCTCGTCCACACGGGTCACGTCGGGTGGCATGTCGGCAAAACAGTGCCCGTCGGGTGGTATGTCGGTAAAACGGTGTCCATCGGGTGGTATGTCGGCAAAACAGTGCCCGTCGGGTGGCGTGTCGGTAAAACGGAGCCCGTCGGGTGGCATGTCGGTAAAATGGTGCTTGTGGGGTCGCCTGTCGGTAAAACAGTGCCCGTCGAGTGGCACGTCGGCTCTCGTCCACAAGGGTCACGTCGGGTGGAATGTCGGCAAAACAGTGCCCTTCGGGTGGCATGTCGGGAAAATGGTGCCCGTTGGGTGCCCTGTCGGTAAAACAGTGCCCGTCGGATGACATGTCGGTAAAACGGTGCCCGTCGGGTGGCCTGTCGGTAAAATGTTGCTTCTCGGCCCTGTCGGTAAAATGTGCCCGTCGGGTGGCGTGTCGGTAAATCGGTGCCCGTCGGGAAGCTTGTCGGCAAAACGATGCCCGTAGGGTGGCGTGTCGATAAAATGGTGCCCGTGGGGTGGCCTCTCGGTAAACAGTGCCCGTCGGGTGGCAAGTTGGTAAAACGGTGCCCGTCGGGTGGCGTGTTGGTAAAACAGTGCCCATCGGGTGGCGTGTCGCTAAACGGTGCCCGAAGGGTGGCCCATCGGTAAGACGGTGCCCGTCGGATGGCATGTCGGTAAAACGGTGCCCGTCGGCACGGGTCACATCGGATGGCATGTCGGCAAAATTGTGCACGTCGGCTCTCGACCACACGAGTCACTTCGGGGGGCATGTCGGCAAAACAGTGCCCGTCGGGTGGCATGTCGGTAAAACGGTGCCCGTCGGGTGGCGTGTTTGTAAAAAGGTGCTCCTCGGGTGGCCTATCGGTAAAACGGTGCCCGTCGAGTGGCACGTCGGTTCTCGTCCACCCGGGTCACGTTGGGTGGCATGTCGGCAAAACAGTGCCGTCGGGTGGCATGTCGGTAAAATGGTGCCCGTCGGGTGGCGTGTCGGTAAAACGGAGCCCGTTGGGTGGCCTGTCGGTAACAGTGCCCGTCGGATGGCATGTCGGTAAAACGGTGCCCGTCAGGTGGCATGTCGTTAAAACGGTGCCCGTCGGCACGGGTCACGTCGGGTGGGATGTCGGCAAAACAGTGCCAGTTGGGTGGCACGTCGGCTCTCGTCCACACGGGTCACGTCGGGTGGCATGTCGGCAAAACAGTGCCCGTCGGGTGGTATGTCGGTAAAACGGTGTCCATCGGGTGGTATGTCGGCAAAACAGTGCCCGTCGGGTGGCGTGTCGGTAAAACGGAGCCTGTCGGGTGGCATGTCGGTAAAATGGTGCTTGTGGGGTCGCCTGTCGGTAAAACAGTGCCCGTCGAGTGGCACGTCGGCTCTCGTCCACAAGGGTCACGTCGGGTGGAATGTCGGCAAAACAGTGCCCTTCGGGTGGCATGTCGGGAAAATGGTGCCCGTTGGGTGCCCTGTCGGTAAAACAGTGCCCGTCGGATGACATGTCGGTAAAACGGTGCCCGTCGGGTGGCCTGTCGGTAAAATGTTGCTTCTCGGCCCTGTCGGTAAAATGTGCCCGTCGGGTGGCGTGTCGGTAAATCGGTGCCCGTCGGGAAGCTTGTCGGCAAAACGATGCCCGTAGGGTGGCATGTCGATAAAACGGTGCCCGTGGGGTGGCCTCTCGGTAAACAGTGCCCGTCGGGTGGCAAGTTGGTAAAACGGTGCACGTCGGGTGGCGTGTTGGTAAAACAGTGCCTGTCGGGTGGCGGGTCGCTAAACGGTGCCCGATGGGTGGCCTGTCGGTAAAACGGTGCCCGTCGGATGGCATGTCGGTAAAACGGTGCCCGTCGAGTGGCACGTCGGTTCTCGTCCACACGGGTCACGTCGGGTGGCATGTCGGCAAAACTATGCCGTCGGGTGGCATTTCGGTAAAATGGTGCCCGTCGGGTGGCATGTCCGTAAAATGGTGCCGGTTGGGTGGCCTGTCGGTAAAACAGTGCCCGCCGGATGGCATGTTGGTAACATGGTGCATGTCGGGTGGCATATCGGTAAAACAGTGCCCGTCGGGTGGCATGTCGTTAAAACGGTGCCCGTCGGGTAGCATGTCGGTAAAACGGTGCCCGTCGACACGGGTCATGTTGGGTCGCATGTCGGCAAAACTGTGCCAGTCGGGTGGCACGTCGGCTCTTGTCCACACGGGTCACGTAGGGTGGCATGTCGGCAAAACAGTGCCCGTCGGGTGGCATGTCGGTAAAACAGAGCTCGTCGGGTGGTGTGTCGGTAAAATGGTGCTCGTCGGGTTGCCTGTCGGTAAAACGGTGCCCGTCGAGTAGCACGTCGGCTCTCGTCCACACGGGTCACGTCGGGTGGAATGTCGGCAAAACAGTGCCCTTCGGGTGGCATGTCGGGAAAACGGTGCCCGTTGAGTGCCCTGTCGGTAAAACAGTGCCCGTCGGATGGCATGTCGGTAAAACGGTGCCCGTCGGGTGGCCTGTCGGTAAAATGTTGCTTCTCGGCCCTGTCGGTAAAATGTGCCCGTCGGGTGGCGTGTCGGTAAATCGGTGCCCGTCGGGAAGCTTGTCGGCAAAACGATGCCCGTAGGGTGGCATGTCGATAAAACGGTGCCCGTGGGGTGGCCTCTCGGTAAAACAGTGCCCGTCGGGTGGCGTGTTGGTAAAACGGTGCACGTCGGGTGGCGTGTTGGTAAAACAGTGCCTGTCGGGTGGCGGGTCGCTAAACGGTGCCCGATGGGTGGCCTGTCGGTAAAACGGTGCCCGTCGGATGGCATGTCGGTAAAACGGTGCCCGTCGAGTGGCACGTCGGTTCTCGTCCACACGGGTCACGTCGGGTGGCATGTCGGCAAAACTATGCCGTCGGGTGGCATTTCGGTAAAATGGTGCCCGTCGGGTGGCATGTCCGTAAAATGGTGCCGGTTGGGTGGCCTGTCGGTAAAACAGTGCCCGCCGGATGGCATGTTGGTAACATGGTGCATGTCGGGTGGCATATCGGTAAAACAGTGCCCGTCGGGTGGCATGTCGTTAAAACGGTGCCCGTCGGGTGGCATGTCGGTAAAACGGTGCCCGTCGACACGGGTCATGTTGGGTCGCATGTCGGCAAAACTGTGCCAGTCGGGTGGCACGTCGGCTCTTGTCCACACGGGTCACGTAGGGTGGCATGTCGGCAAAACAGTGCCCGTCGGGTGGCATGTCGGTAAAACAGAGCTCGTCGGGTGGTGTGTCGGTAAAATGGTGCTCGTCGGGTTGCCTGTCGGTAAAACGGTGCCCGTCGAGTAGCACGTCGGCTCTCGTCCACACGGGTCACGTCGGGTGGAATGTCGGCAAAACAGTGCCCTTCGGGTGGCATGTCGGGAAAACGGTGCCCGTTGAGTGCCCTGTCGGTAAAACAGTGCCCGTCGGATGGCATGTCGGTAAAACGGTGCATGTCGGGTGGCATGTCGCTAAAACGGTGCCCGTCGGGTGGCATGTCGTTAAAACGGTGCCCGTCGGTTGGGATGTTGGTAAAACGGTGCCCGTCGGCACGGGTCATGTCGGGTGGCATGTAAGCAAAACTATGCCCGTCGGGTGGCACGTCGGCTCTCGTCCACACGGGTCACGTCGGGTGGCATGCCGGCAAAACAGTGCCGTCGGGTGGCATGTCGGCAATACAGTGCCCGTCGGATGGCATGTCGGTAAAACTGTGCATGTCGGGTGGCATGTAGGTAAAACGGTGCCCGTCGGGTGGCATGTCGTTAAAACGGTGCCCGTCGGGTGGCATGTCGGTAAAATGGTGCCCGTCGGCACGGGTCACGTCGCGTGGGATGTCGGCAAAACAGTGCCAGTCGGGTGGCACGTCGGCTCTCGTCCACAGGGGTCACGTTCGGGTGGCATGTTGGCAAAACAGTGCCCGTCAGGTGGCATGTCGGTAAAACGGAGCCTGTCGGGTGGCGTGTCAGTAAAATGGTGCTCATCGGGTGGCCTGTCGGTAAAACGTTGCCCGTCGAGTGGCACGTCGGCTCTCGTCCACACGGGTCACGTCGGGTGGAATGTCGGCAAAACAGTGCCCTTCGGGTGGCATATCGAGAAAATGGTGCCCGTTGGGTGCCCTGTCGGTAAAACAGTGCCCGTCGGATGGCATGTAGGTAAAACGGTGCATGTCGGGTGGCATGTCGGTAAAATGGTGCCCGTCGGGTGGCATGTCGTTAAAACGGTGCCCGTCGGGTGGCATGTTGGTAAAACGGTGCCCGTGGCCACGGGTCACGTCGGGTGGCATGTCAGCAAAACTATGCCAGTCGGGTGGCACGTCGACTCTCGTCCACACGAGTCACGTCGGGTGGCATGTAGGCAAAATAGTGCCCGTCGGGTGGCATGTCGGGAAAATGGTGCCCATTGGGTGCCCTGTCGATTAAAACAGTGCCCGTCGGATGGCATGTCGGTAAAACGATGACTATCGGGTGGCATGTCGTTAAAACGGTGCCCTTCGGGTGGCATGTCAGTAAAACGGTGCCCGTCGGATGACATGTCAGTAAAATGGTGCCCGTCGGGTGGCAAGTCAGTAAAACGGTGCCCGTCGCGTGGCATGTCGGGAAAACGATGCCCGTCTAGTGGCATGTCGGCAAAACAACGCCCCTCGGGTGGCATGTCGGTTAAACGGTGCCCGTCGGGTGGCCTGTCGGTAAAATGTTGCTTCTCGGCCCTGTCGGTGAAACGGAGCCCGTCGGGTGGCGTGTCGGTAAATCGGTGCCCGTCGGGAAGCTTGTCGGTAAAACGGTGCCCGTGGGGTGGCCTCTCGGTAAAACAGTGCCCGTCGGGTGGCGTGTTGGTAAAACAGTGCCCGTCGGGTGGCGTGTTGGTAAAACAGTGCCCATCGGGTGGCGTGTTGGTAAAACAGTGCCCGTCGGGTGGTGTGTCACTAAACGGTGCCCGAAGGGTGGCCCATCGGTAAGACGGTGCCCGTCGGATGGCATGTCGGTAAAACGGTGCCCGTCGGCACGGGTCACATCGGATGGCATGTCGGCAAAATTGTGCACGTCGGCTCTCGACCACACGAGTCACTTCGGGGGGCATGTCGGCAAAACAGTGCCCGTCGGGTGGCATGTCGGTAAAACGGTGCCCGTCGGGTGGCGTGTTTGTAAAAAGGTGCTCCTCGGGTGGCCTATCGGTAAAACGGTGCCCGTCGAGTGGCACGTCGGTTCTCGTCCACACGGGTCACGTTGGGTGGCATGTCGGCAAAACAGTGCCGTCGGGTGGCATGTCGGTAAAATGGTGCCCGTCGGGTGGCGTGTCGGTAAAACGGAGCCCGTTGGGTGGCCTGTCGGTAACAGTGCCCGTCGGATGGCATGTCGGTAAAACGGTGCCCGTCAGGTGGCATGTCGTTAAAACGGTGCCCGTCGGGTGGCATGTCGGTAAAACGGTGCCCGTCGGCACGGGTCACGTCGGGTGGGATGTCGGCAAAACAGTGCCAGTTGGGTGGCACGTCGGCTCTCGTCCACACGGGTCACGTCGGGTGGCATGTCGGCAAAACAGTGCCCGTCGGGTGGTATGTCGGTAAAACGGTGTCCATCGGGTGGTATGTCGGCAAAACAGTGCCCGTCGGGTGGCGTGTCGGTAAAACGGAGCCCGTCGGGTGGCATGTCGGTAAAATGGTGCTTGTGGGGTCGCCTGTCGGTAAAACAGTGCCCGTCGAGTGGCACGTCGGCTCTCGTCCACAAGGGTCACGTCGGGTGGAATGTCGGCAAAACAGTGCCCTTCGGGTGGCATGTCGGGAAAATGGTGCCCGTTGGGTGCCCTGTCGGTAAAACAGTGCCCGTCGGATGACATGTCGGTAAAACGGTGCCCGTCGGGTGGCCTGTCGGTAAAATGTTGCTTCTCGGCCCTGTCGGTAAAATGTGCCCGTCGGGTGGCGTGTCGGTAAATCGGTGCCCGTCGGGAAGCTTGTCGGCAAAACGATGCCCGTAGGGTGGCATGTCGATAAAACGGTGCCCGTGGGGTGGCCTCTCGGTAAACAGTGCCCGTCGGGTGGCAAGTTGGTAAAACGGTGCCCGTCGGGTGGCGTGTTGGTAAAACAGTGCCCATCGGGTGGCGTGTCGCTAAACGGTGCCCGACGGGTGGCCTGTCGATAAAACGGTGCCCGTCGGATGGCATGTCGGTAAAACGGTGCCCGTCGGCACGGGTCACGACGGATGGCATGTCGGAAAAATTGTACAAGTCGGGTGGCAAGTTGGATCTCGACCACACGAGTCACTTTTGGTGGCATGTCGGCAAAACAGTGCCCGTCGGGTGGCATGTCGATAAAACGGTGCCCGTCGGGTGGCGTGTTTGTAAAAAGGTGCTTGTCGGGTGGTCTGTCGGTGAAACGGTGCCCGTCGACTGGCACGTCGGTTCTCGTCCACACGGGTCACGTCGGGTGGCATGTTGGTAAAACGGAGCCCGTTGGGTGGCCTGTCGGTAAAACCGTCGGATAGCATATCGGTAAAACGGTGCCCGTCAGGTGGCATGTCATTAAAACGGTGCCCGTCGGGTGGCATGTCGGTAAAACGGTGCCCGTCGGCACGGGTCACGTCGGGTGGGATGTCGGCAAAACAGTGCCCTTCGGGTGGCATGTAAGCAAAACTATGCCAGTCGGGTGGCACGTCGGCTCTCGTCCACACGGGTCACATCGGGTGGCATGTCGGCCTAACAGTGCCATCAGGTGGCATGTCGGCTATACAGTGCCCGTCGGATGGCATGTCGGTAAAACTGTGCATGTCGGGTGGCATATCGGTAAAACGGTGCCCGTCGGGTGGCATGTCGGTAAAACGGTGCCCGTCGGCACGGGTCACGTCGGGTGGCATGTCGGCAAAACAGTGCCAGTCGGGTGGTACGTCTGCTCTCATCCACACGGGTCACGTCGGGTGGCATGTCGGCAAAACAGTGCCCGTCGGGTGGCATGTCGGTAAAATGTTGCTTCTCGTCCCTGTCGGTAAAACGGTGCCTGTTGGGTGGCGTGTCGGTAAATCGGTGCCCGTCGGGAAGCTTGTTGGCAAAACGGTGCCCGTCGGGTGGTATGTCGGTAAAACGGTGTCCGTGGGGTGGCCTCTCGGTAAAACAGTGCCCGTCGGGTGGCGTGTTGGTAAAACGGTGCACGTCGGGTGGCGTGTTGGTAAAACAGTGCCTGTCGGGTGGCGGGTCGCTAAACGGTGCCCGACGGGTGGCCTGTCGGTAAAACGGTGCCCGTCGGATGGCATGTCGGTAAAACGGTGCCCGTCGAGTGGCACGTCGGTTCTCGTCCACACGGGTCACGTCGGGTGGCATGTCGGCAAAACTATGCCGTCGGGTGGCATTTCGGTAAAATGGTGCCCGTCGGGTGGCATGTCCGTAAAATGGTGCCGGTTGGGTGGCCTGTCGGTAAAACAGTGCCCGCCGGATGGCATGTTGGTAACATGGTGCATGTCGGGTGGCATATCGGTAAAACAGTGCCCGTCGGGTGGCATGTCGTTAAAACGGTGCCCGTCGGGTGGCATGTCGGTAAAACGGTGCCCGTCGACACGGGTCATGTTGGGTCTCATGTCGGCAAAACTGTGCCAGTCGGGTGGCACGTCGGCTCTTGTCCACACGGGTCACGTAGGGTGGCATGTCGGCAAAACAGTGCCCGTCGGGTGGCATGTCGGTAAAACAGAGCTCGTCGGGTGGTGTGTCGGTAAAATGGTGCTCGTCGGGTTGCCTGTCGGTAAAACGGTGCCCGTCGAGTAGCACGTCGGCTCTCGTCCACACGGGTCACGTCGGGTGGAATGTCGGCAAAACAGTGCCCTTCGGGTGGCATGTCGGGAAAACGGTGCCCGTTGAGTGCCCTGTCGGTAAAACAGTGCCCGTCGGATGGCATGTCGGTAAAACGGTGCATGTCGGGTGGCATGTCGCTAAAACGGTGCCCGTCGGGTGGCATGTCGTTAAAACGGTGCCCGTCGGTTGGGATGTTGGTAAAACGGTGCCCGTCGGCACGGGTCATGTCGGGTGCCATGTAAGCAAAACTATGCCCGTCGGGTGGCACGTCGGCTCTCGTCCACACGGGTCACGTCGGGTGGCATGCCGGCAAAACAGTGCCGTCGGGTGGCATGTCGGCAATACAGTGCCCGTCGGATGGCATGTCGGTAAAACTGTGCATGTCGGGTGGCATGTAGGTAAAACGGTGCCCGTCGGGTGGCATGTCGTTAAAACGGTGCCCGTCGGGTGGCATGTCGGTAAAATGGTGCCCGTCGGCACGGGTCACGTCGCGTGGGATGTCGGCAAAACAGTGCCAGTCGGGTGGCACGTCGGCTCTCGTCCACAGGGGTCACGTTCGGGTGGCATGTTGGCAAAACAGTGCCCGTCAGGTGGCATGTCGGTAAAACGGAGCCTGTCGGGTGGCGTGTCAGTAAAATGGTGCTCATCGGGTGGCCTGTCGGTAAAACGTTGCCCGTCGAGTGGCACGTCGGCTCTCGTCCACACGGGTCACGTCGGGTGGAATGTCGGCAAAACAGTGCCCTTCGGGTGGCATATCGAGAAAATGGTGCCCGTTGGGTGCCCTGTCGGTAAAACAGTGCCCGTCGGATGGCATGTAGGTAAAACGGTGCATGTCGGGTGGCATGTCGGTAAAATGGTGCCCGTCGGGTGGCATGTCGTTAAAACGGTGCCCGTCGGGTGGCATGTTGGTAAAACGGTGCCCGTGGCCACGGGTCACGTCGGGTGGCATGTCAGCAAAACTATGCCAGTCGGGTGGCACGTCGACTCTCGTCCACACGGGTCACGTCGGGTGGCATGTAGGCAAAATAGTGCCCGTCGGGTGGCATGTCGGGAAAATGGTGCCCATTGGGTGCCCTGTCGATTAAAACAGTGCCCGTCGGATGGCATGTCGGTAAAACGATGACTATCGGGTGGCATGTCGTTAAAACGGTGCCCTTCGGGTGGCATGTCAGTAAAACGGTGCCCGTCGGATGACATGTCAGTAAAATGGTGCCCGTCGGGTGGCAAGTCAGTAAAACGGTGCCCGTCGCGTGGCATGTCGGGAAAACGATGCCCGTCTAGTGGCATGTCGGCAAAACAACGCCCCTCGGGTGGCATGTCGGTTAAACGGTGCCCGTCGGGTAGCCTGTCGGTAAAATGTTGCTTCTCGGCCCTGTCGGTGAAACGGAGCCCGTCGGGTGGCGTGTCGGTAAATCGGTGCCCGTCGGGAAGCTTGTCGGTAAAACGGTGCTCGTGGGGTGGCCTCTCGGTAAAACAGTGCCCGTCGGGTGGCGTGTTGGTAAAACGGTGCCCATCGGGTGGCGTGTTGGTAAAACAGTGCCCGTCGGGTGGTGTGTCACTAAACGGTGCCCGAAGGGTGGCCCATCGGTAAGACGGTGCCCGTCGGATGGCATGTCGGTAAAACGGTGCCCGTCGGCACGGGTCACATCGGATGGCATGTCGGCAAAATTGTGCACGTCGGCTCTCGACCACACGAGTCACTTCGGGGGGCATGTCGGCAAAACAGTGCCCGTCGGGTGGCATGTCGGTAAAACGGTGCCCGTCGGGTGGCGTGTTTGTAAAAAGGTGCTCCTCGGGTGGCCTATCGGTAAAACGGTGCCCGTCGAGTGGCACGTCGGTTCTCGTCCACACGGGTCACGTTGGGTGGCATGTCGGCAAAACAGTGCCGTCGGGTGGCATGTCGGTAAAATGGTGCCCGTCGGGTGGCGTGTCGGTAAAACGGAGCCCGTTGGGTGGCCTGTCGGTAACAGTGCCCGTCGGATGGCATGTCGGTAAAACGGTGCCCGTCAGGTGGCATGTCGTTAAAACGGTGCCCGTCGGGTGGCATGTCGGTAAAACGGTGCCCGTCGGCACGGGTCACGTCGGGTGGGATGTCGGCAAAACAGTGCCAGTCGGGTGGCACGTCGGCTCTCGTCCACACGGGTCACGTCGGGTGGCATGTCGGCAAAACAGTGCCCGTCAGGTGGTATGTCGGTAAAACGGTGTCCATCGGGTGGTATGTCGGCAAAACAGTGCCCGTCGGGTGGCGTGTCGGTAAAACGGAGCCCATCGGGTGGCATGTCGGTAAAATGGTGCTTGTGGGGTGGCCTGTCGGTAAAACTGTGCCCGTCGAGTGGCACGTCGGCTCTCGTCCACAAGGGTCACGTCGGGTGGAATGTCGGCAAAACAGTGCCCTTCGGGTGGCATGTCGGGAAAATGGTGCCCGTTGGGTGCCCTGTCGGTAAAACAGTGCCCGTCGGATGACATGTCGGTAAAACGGTGCCCGTCGGGTGGCATGTCGTTAAAACGGTGCCCGTCGGGTGGCATGTTGGTAAAACGGTGCCCGTCGGCACGGGTCACGTCGGGTGGCATGTAAGCAAAACTATGCCAATCGGGTGGCACGTCGGCTCTCGTCCACACGGGTCACGTCGGGTGGCATGTCGGCCTAACAGTGCCATCAGGTGGCATGTCGGCAATACAGTGCCCGTCGGATGGCATGTCGGTAAAACTGTGCATGTCGGGTGGCATATCGGTAAAACGGTGCCCTTCGGGTGGCATGTCGTTAAAAAGGTGCCCGTCGGGTGGCATGTCGGTAAAACGGTGCCCGTCGGAACGGGTCACGTCGGGTGGCATGTTGGCAAAACAGTGCCAGTCGGGTGGCACGTCGGCTCTCGTCCACACGGGTCACGTCGGGTGGCATGTCGGCAAAACAGTGCCCGTCGGGTGGCATGTCGGTAAAATGTTGCTTCTCGTCCCTATCGGTAAAACGGTGCCCGTCGGGTGGCGTGTCGGTAAATCGGTGCCCGTTGGGAAGCTTGTTGGCAAAACGGTGCCCGTCGGGTGGTATGTCGGTAAAACGGTGCCCGTGGGGTGGCCTCTCGGTAAAACAGTGCCCGTCGGGTGGCGTGTCGCTAAACGGTGCCCGACGGGTGGCATGTCGGTAAAACGGTGCACGTCGAGTGGCACGTCGGTTCTCGTCCACACGGGTCACGTCGGGTGGCATGTCGGCAAAACTGTGCCGTCGGGGGGCATGTCGGTAAAATGGTGCCCGTCGGGTGCCATGTCGGTAAAACACTGCCGGTTGGGTGGCCTGTCGGTAAAACAGTGCCCGTTGGATGGCATGTCGGTAAAAGGGTGCCCGTCGGGTGGCATGTCGTTAAAACGGTGCCCGTCGGGTGGCATGTCGGTGAAACGGTGCCCGTCGGCTCTCGACCACACGAGTCACTTCGGGGGGCATGTCGGCAAAACAGTGCCCGTCGGGTGGCATGTTGGTAAAACGGTGCCCGTCGGGTGGCGTGTTTGTAAAAAGGTGCTCGTCGGGTGGCCTATCGGTAAAACGGTGCCCGTCGAGTGGCACGTCGGTTCTCGTCCACACGGGTCGCGTTGGGTGGCATGTCGGCAAAACAGTGCCGTCGGGTGGCATGTCGGTAAAATGGTGCCCGTCGGGTGGCATGTCGGTAAAACGGAGACCGTTGGGTGGCCTGTCGGTAAAACAGTGCCCGTCGGATGGCATGTCGGTAAAACGGTGCATGTCGGTAAAACGGTGCCCGTCAGGTGGCATGTCGTTAAAACGGTGCCCGTCGGGTGGCATGTCGGTAAAACGGTGCCCGTCGGCACGGGTCACGTCGGGTGGGATGTCGGCAAAACAGTGCCAGTCGGGTGGCACGTCATCTCTCGTCCACACGGGTCACGTAGGGTGGCATGTCGGCAAAACAGTGCCCGTCGGTGGCATGTCAGTAAAACGGAGCCCGTCGGGTGGCGTGTCGGTAAAATGGTGCTCGTCGGGTGGCCTGTCGGTAAAACAGTGCCCGTCGAGTGGCACGTCGGCTCTCGTCCACACGGGTCACGTCGGGTGGAATGTCGGCAAAACAGTGCCCTTCGGGTGGCATGTCGGGAAAATGGTGCCCGTTGGGTGCCCTGTTGCTAAAACAGTGCCCGTCGGATGGCATGTAGGTAAAACGGTGCATGTCGGTAAAATGGTGCCCGTCGAGTGGCATGTCATTAAAACGGTGCCCGTCGGGTGGCATGTTGGTAAAACGGTGCCCGTGGGCACGGGTCACGTTGGGTGGCATGTCAGCAAAACTATGCCAGTCGGTTGGCACGTCGACTCTCGTCCACACGGGTCACGTCGGGTGGCTTGTAGGCAAACAGTGCCCATCGGGTGGCATGTCGGTAAAACGGAGCCCGTCGAGTGGCGTGTCGGTAAAATGGTGCTCGTCAGGTGGCCTGTCGGTAAAATGGTGCCCGTCGAGTTGCACGTCGGCTCTCGTCCACACGGGTCACGTCGGGTGGAATGTCGGCAAAACAGTGCCCGTCGGGTGGCATGTCGGGAAAATGGTGCCCATTGGGTGCCCTGTCGGTAAACAGTGCCCGTCGGATGGCATGTCGGTAAAACGATGTCTGTCGGGTGGCATGTCGTTAAAACGGTGCCCTTCGGGTGGCATGTCGGTAAAATGGTGCCCGTCGGATGGCATGTCAGTAAAATGGTGCCCGTCGGGTGGAATGTCAGTAAAACGGTGCCCGTCGCGTGGCATGTCAGGAAAACGATGCCCGTCTGGTGGCATGTCGGCAAAACAGTGCCCCTCGGGTAGTATATCGGTAAAACGGTGCCCGTCGGGTGGCCTGTCGGTAAAATGTTGCTTCTCGGCCCTGTCGGTAAAACATGCCCGTCGGGTGGCGTGTCGGTAAATCGGTGCCCGTCGGGAAGCTTGTCGGCAAAACGATGCCCGTCGGGTGGCATGTCGATAAAACGGTGCCCGTGGGGTGGCCTCTCGGTAAACAGTGCCCGTCGGGTGGCGTGTTGGTAAAACGGTGCCCATCGGGTGGCGTGTTGGTAAAACAGTGCCCATCGGGTGGCGTTCGCTAAACGGTGCCCGACGGGTGGCCTGTCGATAAAACGGTGCCCGTCGGATGGCATGTCGGTAAAACGGTGCCCGTCGGCACGGGTCACGTCGGATGGCATGTCGGCAAAATTGTGATACTCGGGTGGCACGTCGGATCTCGACCACACGGGTCACTTCTGGTGGCATGTCGGCAAAACAGTGCCCGTCGGGTGGCATTTCGATAAAACGGTGCCCGTCGGGTGGCGTGTTTATAAAAAGGTGCTCGTCGGGTGGTCTGTCGGTAAAACGGTGCCCGTCGACTGGCACGTCGGTTCTCGTCCACACGGGTCACGTCGGGTGGCATGTCGGCAAAACAGTGCCGTCGGGTGGCATGTCGGCAAAACAGTGCCGTCGGGTGGCATGTCGGTAAAACGGTGCCCGTCGGGTGGCGTGTTGGTAAAACAGTGCCCGTCGGGTGGCGTGTTGCTAAACGGTGACCGACGGGTGGCCCGTCGGTAAGACGGTGCCCGTCGGATGGCATGTCGGTAAAACGGTGCCCGTCGGCACGGGTCACGTCGGATGGCATGTCGGCAAAATTGTGCTAGTCGGGTGGCACGTCGGCTCTCGACCGCACGAGTCACTTCGGGGGGCATGTCGGTAAAACAGTGCCCGTCGGGTGGCATGTCGGTAAAACGGTGCCCGTCGGGTGGCGTGTTTGTAAAAAGGTGCTCGTCGGGTGGCCTATCGGTAAAACGGTTTCGTCGAGTGGCACGTCGGTTCTCGTCCACACGGGTCACGTTGTGTGGCATGTCGGCAAAACAGTGCCGTCGGGTGGCATGTCGGTAAAATGGTGCCCGTCGGGTGGCATGTCGGTAAAACGGAGCCCGTTGGGTGGCCTGTCGGTAAAACCGTCGGATGGCATATCGGTAAAACGGTGCATGTCGGTAAAACGGTGCCCATCAGGTGGCATGTCGTTAAAACGGTGCCCGTCGGGTGGCATGTCGGTAAAATGGTGCCCGTCGGCACGGGTCACGTCGGGTGGGATGTCGGCAAAACAGTGCCAGTCGGGTGGCACGTCGGCTCTCGTCCACACGGGTCACGTAGGGTGGCATGTCGGCAAAACAGTGCACGTCGGGTGGCATGTCGGTAAAACGGAGCCCGTCGGGTGGCGTGTCGGTAAAATGGTGCTCGTCGGGTGGCCTGTCGGTAAAACAGTGCCCGTCGAGTGGCACGTCGGCTCTCGTCCACACGGGTCACGTCGGGTGTAATGTCGGCAAAACAGTGCCCTTCGGGTGGCATGTAAGCAAAACTATGCCAGTCGGGTGGCACGTCGGCTCTCGTCCACACGGGTCACATCGGGTGGCATGTCGGCCTAACAGTGCCATCAGGTGGCATGTTGGCTATACAGTGCCCGTCGGATGGCATGTCGGTAAAACTGTGCATGTCGGGTGGCATATCGGTAAAACGGTGCCCGTCGGGTGGCATGTCGGTAAAACGGTGCCCGTCGGCACGGGTCACGTCGGGTGGCATGTCGGCAAAACAGTGCCAGTCGGGTGGTACGTCTGCTCTCATCCACACGGGTCACGTCGGGTGGCATGTCGGCAAAACAGTGCCCGTCGGGTGGCATGTCGGTAAAATGTTGCTTCTCGTCCCTGTCGGTAAAACGGTGCCTGTTGGGTGGCGTGTCGGTAAATCGGTGCCCGTCGGGAAGCTTGTTGGCAAAACGGTGCCCGTCAGGTGGTATGTCGGTAAAACGGTGCCCGTGGGGTGGCCTCTCGGTAAAACAGTGCCCGTCGGGTGGCGTGTTGGTAAAACGGTGCACGTCGGGTGGCGTGTTGGTAAAACAGTGCCTGTCGGGTGGCGGGTCGCTAAACGGTGCCCGACGGGTGGCCTGTCGGTAAAACGGTGCCCGTCGGATGGCATGTCGGTAAAACGGTGCCCGTCGAGTGGCACGTCGGTTCTCGTCCACACGGGTCACGTCGGGTGGCATGTCGGCAAAACTGTGCCGTCGGGTGGCATTTCGGTAAAATGGTGCCCGTCGGGTGGCATGTCCGTAAAATGGTGCCGGTTGGGTGGCCTGTCGGTAAAACAGTGCCCGCCGGATGGCATGTTGGTAACATGGTGCATGTCGGGTGGCATATCGGTAAAACAGTGCCCGTCGGGTGGCATGTCATTAAAACGGTGCCCGTCGGGTGGCATGTCGGTAAAACGGTGCCCGTCGACACGGGTCATGTTGGGTCGCATGTCGGCAAAACTGTGCCAGTCGGGTGGCACGTCGGCTCTTGTCCACACGGGTCACGTAGGGTGGCATGTCGGCAAAACAGTGCCCGTCGGGTGGCATGTCGGTAAAACGGAGCTCGTCGGGTGGTGTGTCGGTAAAATGGTGCTCGTCGGGTTGCCTGTCGGTAAAACGGTGCCCGTCGAGTAGCACGTCGGCTCTCGTCCACACGGGTCACGTCGGGTGGAATGTCGGCAAAACAGTGCCCTTCGGGTGGCATGTCGGGAAAACGGTGCCCGTTGAGTGCCCTGTCGGTAAAACAGTGCCCGACGGATGGCATGTCGGTAAAACGGTGCATGTCGGGTGGCATGTCGCTAAAACGGTGCCCGTCGGGTGGCATGTCGTTAAAACGGTGCCCGTCGGTTGGGATGTTGGTAAAACGGTGCCCGTCGGCACGGGTCATGTCGGGTGGCATGTAAGCAAAACTATGCCAGTCGGGTGGCACGTCGGCTCTCGTCCACACGGGTCACGTCGGGTGGCATGCCGGCAAAACAGTGCCGTCGGGTGGCATGTCGGCAATACAGTGCCCGTCGGATGGAATGTCGGTAAAACTGTGCATGTCGGGTGGCATGTAGGTAAAACGGTGCCCGTCGGGTGGCATGTCGTTAAAACGGTGCCCGTCGGGTGGCATGTCGGTAAAATTGTGCCCGTCGGCACGGGTCACGTCGCGTGGGATGTCGGCAAAACAGTGCCAGTCGGGTGGCACGTCGGCTCTCGTCCACAGGGGTCACGTTCGGGTGGCATGTTGGCAAAACAGTGCCCGTCAGGTGGCATGTCGGTAAAACGGAGCCTGTCGGGTGGCGTGTCAGTAAAATGGTGCTCATCGGGTGGCCTGTCGGTAAAACGTTGCCCGTCGAGTGGCACGTCGGCTCTCGTCCACACGGGTCACGTCGGGTGGAATGTCGGCAAAACAGTGCCCTTCGGGTGGCATATTGGGAAAATGGTGCCCGTTGGGTGCCCTGTCGGTAAAACAGTGCCCGTCGGATGGCATGTAGGTAAAACGGTGCATGTCGGGTGGCATGTCGGTAAAATGGTGCCCGTCGGGTGGCATGTCGTTAAAACGGTGCCCGTCGGGTGGCATGTGGTAAAACGGTGCCCGTGGGCACGGGTCACGTCGGGTGGCATGTCAGCAAAACTATGCCAGTCGGGTGGCACGTCGACTCTCGTCCACACGGGTCACGTCGGGTGGCATGTAGGCAAACAGTGCCCGTCGGGTGGCATGTCGGTAAAACGGAGCCCGTCGAGTGGCGTGTCGGTAAAATGGTGCTCGTCGGGTGGCCTGTCGGTAAAATGGTGCCCGTCGAGTGGCACGTCGGCTCTCGTCCACACAGGTCACGTCGGGTGGAATGTCGGCAAAACAGTGCCCGTCGGGTGGCATGTCGGGAAAATGGTGCCCTTTGGGTGCCCTGTCGGTAAAACAGTGCCCGACGGATGGGATGTCGGTAAAACGATGCATGTCGGGTGGCATGTCGTTAAAACGGTGCCCTTCGGGTGGCATGTCGGTAAAATGGTGCCCGTCGGATGACATGTCAGTAAAATGGTGCCCGTCGGGTGGAATGTCAGTAAAACGGTGCCCGTCGCGTGGCATGTCAGGAAAACGATGCCCGTCTGGTGGCATGTCGGCAAAACAGTGCCCCTCGGGTGGTATATCGGTAAAACGGTGCCCGTCGGGTGGCCTGTCGGTAAAATGTTGCTTCTCGGCCCTGTCGGTAAAATGTGCCCGTCGGGTGGCGTGTCGGTAAATCGGTGCCCGTCGGGAAGCTTGTCGGCAAAACGATGCCCGTAGGGTGGCATGTCGATAAAACGGTGCCCGTGGGGTGGCCTCTCGGTAAACAGTGCCCGTCGGGTGGCAAGTTGGTAAAACGGTGCCCGTCGGGTGGCGTGTTGGTAAAACAGTGCCCATCGGGTGGCGTGTCGCTAAACGGTGCCCGACGGGTGGCCTGTCGATAAAACGGTGCCCGTCGGATGGCATGTCGGTAAAACGGTGCCCGTCGGCACGGGTCACGACGGATGGCATGTCGGAAAAATTGTACAAGTCGGGTGGCACGTTGGATCTCGACCACACGAGTCACTTTTGGTGGCATGTCGGCAAAACAGTGCCCGTCGGGTGGCATGTCGATAAAACGGTGCCCGTCGGGTGGCGTGTTTGTAAAAAGGTGCTCGTCGGGTGGTCTGTCGGTGAAACGGTGCCCGTCGACTGGCACGTCGGTTCTCGTCCACACGGGTCACGTCGGGTGGCATGTTGGTAAAACGGAGCCCGTTGGGTGACCTGTCGGTAAAACCGTCGGATAGCATATCGGTAAAACGGTGCCCGTCAGGTGGCATGTCATTAAAACGGTGCCCGTCGGGAGGCATGTCGGAAAAACGGTGCCCGTCGGCACGGGTCACGTCGGGTGGGATGTCGGCAAAACAATGCCCTTCGGGTGGCATGTAAGCAAAACTATGCCAGTCGGGTGGCACGTCGGCTCTCGTCCACACGGGTCACATCGGGTGGCATGTCGGCTTAACAGTGCCATCAGGTGGCATGTCGGCTATACAGTGCCCGTCGGATGGCATGTCGGTAAAACTGTGCATGTCGGGTGGCATATCGGTAAAACAATGCCCGTCGGGTGGCATGTCATTAAAACGGTGCCCGTCGGGTGGCATGTCGGTAAAACGGTGCCCGTCGACACGGGTCATGTTGGGTCGCATGTCGGCAAAACTGTGCCAGTCGGGTGGCACGTCGGCTCTTGTCCACACGGGTCACGTAGGGTGGCATGTCGGCAAAACAGTGCCCGTCGGGTGGCATGTCGGTAAAACAGAGCTCGTCGGGTGGTGTGTCGGTAAAATGGTGCTCGTCGGGTTGCCTGTCGGTAAAACGGTGCCCGTCGAGTAGCACGTCGGCTCTCGTCCACACGGGTCACGTCGGGTGGAATGTCGGCAAAACAGTGCCCTTCGGGTGGCATGTCGGGAAAACGGTGCCCGTTGAGTGCCCTGTCGGTAAAACAGTGCCCGACGGATGGCATGTCGGTAAAACGGTGCATGTCGGGTGGCATGTCGCTAAAACGGTGCCCGTCGGGTGGCATGTCGTTAAAACGGTGCCCGTCGGTTGGGATGTTGGTAAAACGGTGCCCGTCGGCACGGGTCATGTCGGGTGGCATGTAAGCAAAACTATGCCAGTCGGGTGGCACGTCGGCTCTCGTCCACACGAGTCACGTCGGGTGGCATGCCGGCAAAACAGTGCCGTCGGGTGGCATGTCTGCAATACAGTGCCCGTCGGATGGCATGTCGGTAAAACTGTGCATGTCGGGTGGCATGTAGGTAAAACGGTGCCCGTCGGGTGGCATGTCGTTAAAACGGTGCCCGTCGGGTGGCATGTCGGTAAAATTGTGCCCGTCGGCACGGGTCACGTCGCGTGGGATGTCGGCAAAACAGTGCCAGTCGGGTGGCACGTCGGCTCTCGTCCACAGGGGTCACGTTCGGGTGGCATGTTGGCAAAACAGTGCCCGTCAGGTGGCATGTCGGTAAAACGGAGCCTGTCGGGTGGCGTGTCAGTAAAATGGTGCTCATCGGGTGGCCGGTCGGTAAAACGTTGCCCGTCGAGTGGCACGTCGGCTCTCGTCCACACGGGTCACGTCGGGTGGAATGTCGGCAAAACAGTGCCCTTCGGGTGGCATATTGGGAAAATGGTGCCCGTTGGGTGCCCTGTCGGTAAAACAGTGCCCGTCGGATGGCATGTAGGTAAAACGGTGCATGTCGGGTGGCATGTCGGTAAAATGGTGCCCGTCGGGTGGCATGTCTTTAAAACGGTGCCCGTCGGGTGGCATGTGGTAAAACGGTGCCCGTGGGCACGGGTCACGTCGGGTGGCATGTCAGCAAAACTATGCCAGTCGGGTGGCACGTCGACTCTCGTCCACACGGGTCACGTCGGGTGGCATGTAGGCAAACAGTGCCCGTCGGGTGGCATGTCGGTAAAACGGAGCCCGTCGAGTGGCGTGTCGGTAAAATGGTGCTCGTCGGGTGGCCTGTCGGTAAAATGGTGCCCGTCGAGTGGCACGTCGGCTCTCGTCCACACAGGTCACGTCGGGTGGAATGTCGGCAAAACAGTGCCCGTCGGGTGGCATGTCGGGAAAATGGTGCCCTTTGGGTGCCCTGTCGGTAAAACAGTGCCCGACGGATGGGATGTCGGTAAAACGATGCATGTCGGGTGGCATGTCGTTAAAACGGTGCCCTTCGGGTGGCATGTCGGTAAAATGGTGCCCGTCGGATGACATGTCAGTAAAATGGTGCCCGTCGGGTGGCATGTCGATAAAACGGTGCCCGTGGGGTGGCCTCTCGGTAAACAGTGCCCGTCGGGTGGCATGTCGATAAAACGGTGCCCGTCGGGTGGCGTGTTTGTAAAAAGGTGCTCGTCGGGTGGTCTGTCGGTGAAACGGTGCCCGTCGACTGGCACGTCGGTTCTCGTCCACACGGGTCACGTCGGGTGGCATGTTGGTAAAACGGAGCCCGTTGGGTGACCTGTCGGTAAAACCGTCGGATAGCATATCGGTAAAACGGTGCCCGTCAGGTGGCATGTCATTAAAACGGTGCCCGTCGGGTGGCATGTCGGAAAAACGGTGCCCGTCGGCACGGGTCACGTCGGGTGGGATGTCGGCAAAACAGTGCCCTTCGGGTGGCATGTAAGCAAAACTATGCCAGTCGGGTGGCACGTCGGCTCTCGTCCACACGGGTCACATCGGGTGGCATGTCGGCTTAACAGTGCCATCAGGTGGCATGTCGGCTATACAGTGCCCGTCGGATGGCATGTCGGTAAAACTGTGCATGTCGGGTGGCATATCGGTAAAACGGTGCCCGTCGGGTGGCATGTCGGTAAAACGGTGCCCGTCGGCACGGGTCACGTCGGGTGGCATGTCGGCAAAACAGTGCCAGTCGGGTGGTACGTCTGCTCTCATCCACACGGGTCACGTCGGGTAGCATCTCGGCAAAACAGTGCCCGTCGGGTGGCATGTCGGTAAAATGTTGCTTCTCGTCCCTGTCGGTAAAACGGTGCCTGTTGGGTGGCGTGTCGGTAAATCGGTGCCCGTCGGGAAGCTTGTTGGCAAAACGGTGCCCGTCGGGTGGTATGTCGGTAAAACGGTGCCCGTGGGGTGGCCTCTCGGTAAAACAGTGCCCGTCGGGTGGCGTGTTGGTAAAACGGTGCATGTCGGGTGGCGTGTTGGTAAAACAGTGCCTGTCGGGTGGCGGGTCGCTAAACGGTGCCCGACGGGTGGCCTGTCGGTAAAACGGTGCCCGTCGGATGGCGTGTCGGTAAAACGGTGCCCGTCGAGTGGCACGTCGGTTCTCGTCCACACGGGTCACGTCGGGTGGCATGTCGGCAAAACTATGCCGTCGGGTGGCATTTCGGTAAAATGGTGCCCGTCGGGTGGCATGTCCGTAAAATGGTGCCGGTTGGGTGGCCTGTCGGTAAAACAGTGCCCGCCGGATGGCATGTTGGTAACATGGTGCATGTCGGGTGGCATATCGGTAAAACAGTGCCCGTCGGGTGGCATGTCGTTAAAACGGTGCCCGTCGGGTGGCATGTCGGTAAAACGGTGCCCGTCGACACGGGTCATGTTGGGTCGCATGTCGGCAAAACTGTGCCAGTCGGGTGGCACGTCGGCTCTTGTCCACACGGGTCACGTAGGGTGGCATGTCGGCAAAACAGTGCCCGTCGGGTGGCATGTCGGTAAAACAGAGCTCGTCGGGTGGTGTGTCGGTAAAATGGTGCTCGTCGGGTTGCCTGTCGGTAAAACGGTGCCCGACGAGTAGCACGTCGGCTCTCGTCCACACGGGTCACGTCGGGTGGAATGTCGGCAAAACAGTGCCCTTCGGGTGGCATGTCGGGAAAACGGTGCCCGTTGAGTGCCCTGTCGGTAAAACAGTGCCCGTCGGATGGCATGTCGGTAAAACGGTGCATGTCGGGTGGCATGTCGCTAAAACGGTGCCCGTCGGGTGGCATGTCGTTAAAACGGTGCCCGTCGGTTGGGATGTTGGTTAAACGGTGCCCGTCGGCACGGGTCATGTCGGGTGGCATGTAAGCAAAACTATGCCCGTCGGGTGGCACGTCGGCTCTCGTCCACACGGGTCACGTCGGGTGGCATGCCGGCAAAACAGTGCCGTCGGGTGGCATGTCGGCAATACAGTGCCCGTCGGATGGCATGTCGGTAAAACTGTGCATGTCGGGTGGCATGTAGGTAAAACGGTGCCCGTCGGGTGGCATGTCGTTAAAACGGTGCCCGTCGGGTGGCATGTCGGTAAAAAAATAAAAT
>JAOANR010000012.1:8852801-8866540 GCA_030278955.1 Hygrophila difformis
ACAGTTTTACTGACAGGCCACCCGACGGGCACTGTTTTACCGAATTACCCCCGACGGGCACCGTTTACCGACAGGCCACCCAACGGGCACCGTTCTACTAACAGGCCACCCGACGAGCATCATTTTACCGAAGTCCCCCGACGGGCACCATTTTAACGACAGGCGACCCGACGGGCACTTTTTTGCCGACAGGCCACCAACGGGCACCGTTTTACCGAATTAATGAAGTGGTGCATCATTCCATTCACACGGAATACATACACATTTTGTTCGTTTCGTTGCAGAGCAACATCATATTTGACGCCCAAAGTTGAGAAAGAGAATGAATTGTTGTATGTACGTATATATGTCAGGAAATTATCAGATAGTGCATGTCTTCCAAGGAAAAGCTCTTCAAGAATAGGATGTGTTAGTAATGGATCCAAATAAAAAGTTCCAAATGCACAACAAAATCCTTTTGACTCGCCGTTGAAAATTAATGCACCGCATTGATTGCAAATGGTGGGCGATGGAGGTGCCCAAGATGAATTCATAATTTTTTTCCTGCGTACCTGTGGGAGTTCTGATGTACATTTCCCACGGCTCCTTCGTATCTGGCTGTTCCTGGATTGTTCACCATAATACACTCCAACTCTATCTAAAGTCTGTTGTTGGGGTGCTTCAGATCCACGAGTCCTGGCGCACTGCTGACGAGTACTGGGTTCACCCGGTTGGACATGGCTCTATGAGCATAAATTTACGAACAATAAAAATCATCAATAAACAATACCTGGCACTTTCATGAAGCAGTTTAACTCTAAGAAATATACAATATAAATGAAGCCCGTTAATTGTAAAAAATGCCACCGAAACAACAACCCATTTAAAAGCTTCTTGATGGGCAACACCACTGAAACAACAGCCCGTTAATTATATTGCCTTATAATTTTTATAACGTTAATCTAGCAACGGCACGATGCGAAATACTATAAAGTGGAGCTTCCGAAGGAGCAACGTTAATATTGGTTCAACGCACCTGTGGTTGGGCTACCTTTGAAGGACGATTAGACCTAAGGTAATTTCGGTTATTTGATGCTGCGGTTGGTTTTGTGGCCCCTTCATCAATTGCCTATAATCAAAAAGATTAAATTGTAAAGTATAGAACACTGTAAAGGCGCAACAAAAAAAATGCATCTGTATGTGTAAAATATTATACGATAAGAGATGTATTCAAGTAATTAGAAACAATTTAAATAGTGGTGGGACACTCCTGTTCGTGTGTTGATGGACAATGATCAACATTCATGTAGGACTGCTGGCTACAGGATGTTTGAATAATGGCTTGTCGTTTGGATGCTTGTGCCCGGCGATTCACAATACGTTGTCGAAGACCAGTGGAATGGGTCTCCCTTGGGGCAGTGCCCTATCATTGGCAGAATGGGAAAAGATATACATAAATAAAAACTTAGAATTAAAACCTTATTCAAACTGATGAAATTGGGAAATATAGTGCACTATAAAGGTGTCACCAAAGAGAATGCAAATTTTTAGCGAAAGATGTTGAACAAGGAGCGGTGTTTATAACATATTCGAAGCAATGTAAATATAGTTTCACATGCCTGTTCTTCTGTTGATGCAGTATGATGGGCATTCATTTGGGGCTCCTGGGTACTGGTTTCGTCATTAATGGCTTGTGGTTTAGGTGCTGACGCGCGCCGATTGCTAATACGTTGTCGGTAACGACTGGAAGGTGCATTTTCTACCGTGCCAGATGGCTGCATCACCTGGTGCATTGCCTCACCTGCTTGAGCTCGTCTGTGCAAGATGCGTTACTGTCGAATATTGTACCCAAGTACCTATGATTCGTGTTGTTGGGATGTTGATGAGATGTCCTCACTCATCTGTCGTTTTAAAATATAAACCAAAATTAATGAAGGAAACGTATAAAAACGTCCAGGAATACATGCCATATAATCCATTGAACATCGTTAAGGACAAGGCTAATAATTGGCATGTACAAACAATATACCATGAGTACGCTATTTAAAAAAAATAGTACGGTTATTGATATATAATTTATATAATAAATTTAAATGTTTCGATAAAAGCATATATTAATTTAATAACTTTATATACTTAAGTTTTATTTAACTCTTATATTTTTTTCTCTTTTAATTTAATTATTAAGCCTAACTATGATTCGATGTTCAACAGTTTATTAATTTGATGAATTCAACTTGAAAACCTTTAACCAATTCAAGTACTGTATCTAAATAATTTGATACTTAAATTTAAATTCAAAAAACCTTTAACCAATTCCTTACAGTTGATACTCTATCTAACCAATTCCTTAACCAATTCAAAAAACTAATTCCTTAAATTTAAATTTAAATTAAAAAAAAACTTTAAATTCAAAAAAGCTAAGCCAACTATCACCGAAATCTTCTTTTCGTAGATTCAATCCAGATGATTTCTGTAACTATATGTTGAAACGCAAGCAGAAAAACTTTGGATGAATGTTACAGTACATGCTGTCACATTGATGATAAAAAGGAAGGATTTTAATTCCATATAGGAATTTCAGTAGATGGACATGTACAATGAATCTGCAACACAATCAAGTCAGAATTTGGCGTTCAAGTTGAAAGGCTGGAATTTAATAAATCCTCATTCAACATATATAGAAAACTTTAACCACCACAATATCTAACGGAAGTTATCTCAGCACATTCTGATTTGCTGCTTACAGAAATCATATTCCACTTAGAATCTAACTCATAGTTGGAAAAGATAATCAGTTTTTTAAATTTAAAAAAAAAATCAATCATACCTCTTTCCTGGAACTCTTTATCAGTTTTCACAAATCCTGCAACTAAAGCTCTGGGCAATGCAGCAGTCCACTCGTCACTGCTAAGATCTGGTGGAATAGCAGACAGGACGTTGTTCAACAGATGCTCTTTCGAATATAAAGCAGCTGCAGATCCATTGTGACCATCAATAACTGAAAAGAACTTTGAAAAATAAATAATCCATAGAAAGACAATACAAACAAAATGCAAAATCAATAAAAGGAGATATATATTTGTCAATCTCTTTTCATAAACACATATGAACATGCATTCGTTAGCCATCATAGAACATATTATAATAGTAGTTACGAACAGAGCTAGCACGAGTAGACCTTGTCCTCCAATAATGTGGAGGGCTGACAAAGATAATTTAAGAAATGAGAGCATGATCCACTCTGTTTGTGCAGCATAATCAAATCTACTTGCTTGTCAAATTCTACTGAATCGCAATAAATCTCAGCACAAAATAATAACAAAGAAAAAGAACAACAATCATATTCTGCCAAGTGCCAACAAAATTGATACAGCAATAGCATATTGTTGTGTTAGCATACTACAATTACTTAACTTTGTTCTTTTTTATCTTATTCAATAAACGGAATATGCAATCCATGTTATCCAATATCTAGAAACCCTATCGATCATAACACCAACTGCAAAAGAACAATTTCAGGTTTTCAGTACATACTTTTGACAAATATGGTTTTCTCTATGATACAAAATAAAAAAGGCCAGAGCTACTCCAAAATAAAAAGAACGATTGTCAGCAGAATTGACAATCAATTCAATCCTTGTAAAACAACAAGGATTAAATCAGTCGTTTTATTGACATTAAATCGGTCTTAACATTTGGTGCCCAGAATGCGCTTATAAATCAATTGTCAATACTGAAATAAAACGACTGCAGGTTGAGCCCAAAATTGATTAAAAGTCTAAACAAACCCAAAATAACCATTCTCACAGTCCAGGAAGAAAATGTGGTGGATATAGCAGTAAACCCAGGGATATCCAAGTAAACCCATTCAAAAGAAACACGAAATAACCATTCTCACAGCAGGTGGACGCAGGGCAGACGAAATTTTCACTATGCAAGTAAACCCAGGGACCAATTTCACAGTAAACGGATATAGCAGCGGATCGTATTATGGGAAGCGCAAATTTCACAGAAAATGGATAATGCAGCGGCAACATTTTAAGTTATCTCAATGTAGCTTGTCCTATAACATGGGATAAACTAAAAACAGCTTAAGAGAGAACAAAAAGAGATAGATATTGGTCTTTTGATATCTTCAATAATTGTTTAAGTTACTATTCACAAAAAATCCTTCCAGGAGTACAACTCAGTATCAGAATATGCTCGAGAATACAAAGCAATTGCTAATACGATTAAGGCGTCTTTGCATTCATAATACTAAGCAACTCAGGAATATCCAAGAATGCAGCAACTAATGATTACATGTGTACAACCTACAACATGGGATAAACTAAAAACAGCTTATGTACAGGATAATGGTTCCCAGCTCCTGAGTACGATAGTTAAAGAAAAATCCCCATGTAAATAAACCAAAGACCAGGACAAGCTACATTGAGATAACAATAAGTATAGAGTAGATAAGAAATAATTGCAGAGGATATGTAAACAGGCAGCAAATATATTAAAAATAAATTCCGCTTTCAACCTCTGTGATTGGATATCATAGAAAGATCTTATAGGAATTGGACATGCATCGTCAGTCTATATATCTAAGTCAATGATAATGGCTATCCTGGGACCAGAGATGACACCATATCATTTCAAGCAAGCACGACACCATGCTATAATATTGAACTAAATTAGATGCCATAATTTAAAATCAATAAGCGCACCGAAGAAAGAGGTGGGAACAAATTTTCTGTGGTTTCAGAAAACTTACAGGTGCACTGTACTAAACAGATTTTCGGAAGGGCCACTCGCGTTGGAAAGGGGGGGGGGGGCGGGGGCGGCGGCGACGGTTCGGAGTAGTGGCAGTGTGCGTGCCAATGACCGCCGCTCCGAAGGATACTGAAGCCGGCGATGGTGTGAGTTCGCGGGCAAGGTGTCTGGGAGCGGCGACGGCGCGAGTTCGCGGGCAAGGGCAGGGGGTGGGTGGCGACGACGCCCGCTTGGAAATCGTGCGTGCGGCGAACGGCACCGGCACGGAGAGGCGGTTCTTCCCGTGAACAATTAGGCAACGAGCGGTAGAGGCGTGGAGTTCTGGAGAGACGGCGCAGGAGAAGGGAGTAATGGGTTAAACCTAGTGGAGCGAGAGGAAGAGGCAAATGAGAGTATTAATTGTACTGTAGTACTGTAGTACTATTCATTGGGACTACTATTCATTAAAAAGCCACACTTATATATATAAGATATATATATATATATATTAGAACTGGTCCTGGCGCACTACGCCGCGCGGATTTGAGCCTAAATCAATTGAATCGATTCAAAGCTTGGAAAATGAGCAAATTGTTATCGAAAGAAAGGAAAATAGATGGAAAAACATTAAATTACATTGGAATAGAGAACATTGATACACGAGAATGGAAAAATATCATAGGGTAGCGAGTAAAAAACCTATTTAAAGCCTGAACAAAGTAATTAAAGTCTATCAAACAACAAACTATGGTCAGTATACTATGAAACAGACCTGGACGTTGCACTGCACTAATGATTTCTGCATTCTTCGCCCCTGAAAGGCTGCTGCTTCATTAAGAAAAATGAATAGCAGAGAATAAACTTCAACAATTCTAACAATACAATGTAATATATCAAGTTTCTGCTAGTTCACCTGTCAGTGCCCGACCACACAACTTAGTAAAGAAAAGCATCATAATACTGCAAGCCAATCAAATAAACAGTAACATAGATATTTGATGTTGCACCTCATCTCTATCCTGCGCCAGATAAAAGCAGACAACTATTAGCTGTCTTAGCAACATGTAAATTGTAATATATAAAAATATTAATAAATTCAAACTATAAATCTCCAAGCAACAGACTCATCCAGCACATTTGAAGTAGCGGATAGATCAAGGATGCTCAAAATTCTATGTAACGTAGTGCCAAAAAAATTATCCAAACCTTTAAAACCCCATTTTTAGCAAAAGAAAATTCCGAGCCTTCAAATCTTGATGCACAATGGTAGGGTCACTCGTATGCAAGTAACTAATTTCCTTAGGCTGCAATAAAATGTTAAAGTAATTGATAAATGGAATAATGTAGTAAGATTCCAAAGAAGAATAAGTACAATACAAAAAACAAGGATATGTCGATGTGGATTGTGCACAGCATAGTAATCTCTTGTTTGAATATAGACAAAACACTTACCAAAATTTTAGAACACATGGAAAGAACATCCCTTTCCCCTTCATCTCCAAATAGGGTCAAATTTTTTGCAATAAAACAGAACAAGAACCAGGCATGAAACTGCATGTCTCAAATGATGTATTTCTGAACATAACAATGCTTGAAAGTCCATAAACTTGAATTTGTGCAGATTAGGGAAAACAATACAGATAAAAAACCAGGCAAAGTAAGGGAAAATAAATGCATTGAAGAGTTCAAACTTATCTGTCCTGATATATTACGCTCATTTGGCTGTGTAGGCATACACCGTAAAGGTTCAGAAAACATTAAGCAATTCATCAAAAATCACATAGTAATCTCTTTACGTGTGCTATTCTAAAATTTATATTTTGAATCATGTTTGATTTTACTTAGAAAAATATTATATAATAATATAGACAAAACACTTACCAAAATCCACAACACATAGTGATCTCTTTACGTGTGATGTTCCAAAATTTATATTTTGAATCATGTTTGATTTTACCTAGAGAAGAATATTAAAAATATGGCTCAAATTAGAGAGTCTGAGTATAAATATGAAACTTTTCCCCTAGTTTGGACAAATTGTCATCCTTGACTACACAATTTGACTTGCCAATTTGGCTCAAAACATCTTGTTCCTCTAGAGAAAATATATCAAAGCATATATCTTTTCAGATCAACAGTAAGTACTGACTTACCCAGCAAATTCCAGCATATCCATCCCAAAACAAAGATGTATGGCCATGACGTAACCCTGTGCACGAAGTCTAGTCACTATTTAGTGACTGAACTCCATAATTTGAGGCTTAAATCTCACTGGATGATAGTTCAGTCGACACCTTAGCCCGTGGTACTCAGGATTGTCTATCTCTTGATCAAAGCGATGTGAAAAAGGTGTGATATAAATAGCACCGTGTTGTTTCATTTTCTTTAGAGCATTTGTTGTGCACCAAGTAATAGGAGCATTCGTAGGGGGTCGCATCTGAATGCGGATATTTTTTCCAGTGTCAGAATGTATGTGACATGAATCTATTGGACTGAATATAATGTTGATATCGTGACTAAATTGAAAATATCCTCAATAGCTTTAACTATCTGTGAGAAAATTGGATTTGATTGATTCAACTTTTTTTTTCTTTTTTTCTAGCTATTAATAACCAACAGTCTGGAGCTTCACCTGAAGAGATTTAATCTTCTTTCTCTTCCCATTTTTCCAGATGTCTGGAATGCTTTCCACGATGCCTACATCATATCTCAATGACCTGATAAAATGCTCAACATAATAGACACCATTGAAAGCACTAAAGGGGAAAAGATATAAAGAGGTAATTAGTCAACTATACATAGTTATTGGGAAAAACTCACATCATTTTGGGCAACTGCAATGTGCGAAACAACCCACCCTATTGAATGCAGCTTTCTACACAATATGTGTCCCATTTGATCCTCTACTGTACCAAACCTGAGCTATGGAACCAACATAAAATTATCACATAGAAAATGAACGAAATCATTAATGTAGTGGCAACAAAATATAGATGGAATGAATAAGGATGGAAACAAAACTAAATGTAAATAAATCTATCTTATTCAATTAATAAACTTTAAATAGTATTTAAACAAAATCATCCTTAAGATTGATCATATAGAAGTGAGCAAAGTCGGATCCTGAGTATGGCAGCAATTCACTCTACTATAATAACATAAACTACAAAAGTATGGCATTTGATGACAATTTTAAGAGACTTTTCAGCAGAAAAACCACCAGCCACAAAAAACATACATGTGTTGATCTCCAATAGCAATGACTGATGCAGTGTGTGTACTTGTCCACTCTGAATCCTCATTAATCAATCCATTGCTAACAGAAGATAACGGAGCCGAAGGGCACTTTTTAACCCTCCCAGCCCTTTCCAACCTTCCATCAGAAAGTAAATACGGAGGTTTATATTTTTCTTCATTATTAACGGTCATGGTATGGCACAATAATGCATTTGGAACTGTGTCATGAATGCTACCAATTGATGTATAACTGCAAAATTTCAAGAAAATAACATCATCAGTATTTATATCAAATGGAAAATATGATAAATGACGGACACCGTTTTAACGATAGGCTACCCAACGAGCACCGTTACCGACACGCCACCCGACGGGCTCCGTTTTACCGACATGCCACCCTACGGGCACTGTTTTGCCGACATGCCACCCGACGTGACCCGTGTGGACGAGAGCCGACGTGCAACCCGACTGGCACAATTTTGCCGACATGCCACCCGATGTGACCCGTGGCGACGAGAGCCGACGCGCACCGTTTTACCGACATGCCACCCGACGGGCACCGTTTTAACGACATGCCACCCGACGTGCAGTTTTACCGACATGCCATCCGACGGGCACTCTTTTACCGACAGGCCACCCAACGGGCACCGTTTTACCGACATGCCACCCGACGGGCAACATTTTACCGACATGCCATCCGACGGGCACTGTTTTGCCGATATGCCACCCGATGTGACCCGTGTGGACGTCCCGACGTGCAATTCGACGGGCACCGTTTTACCGACAGGTGACCCGACGAGCACCGTTTTACAAACAAACCACCCGATGGACACCGTTTTACCGACATACCACCCGACGGGCACTGTTTTGCCGACATGCCACCCGACGTGACCCGTGTGGACGAGAGCTGACGTGCCACCCGACTGGCACCATTTTACCGACACGCCACCCGACGGGCTCCGTTTTACCGACATGCCACCCGACGTGACCGGTGTGGACGAGAGCCGTCGTGCCACCCGACTGGCACCGTTTTACCGACAGGCCACCCGACGAGCACCATTTTACCGACACGCCACCCGACGGGCTCCGTTTTACCGACATGCCACCCGACGAGCACTGTTTGGCCGACATGCCACCCGACGTGACCCGTGTGGACGAGAGCCGATGTGCCACCCGACTGGCACCGTTTTACCGACATGCCACCCGACGGGCACCGTTTTAATGACGCGCCACCCGACGGGCACCGTTTTAACGACAAGGCACCCGACATGCACCGTTTTACCGACATGCCATCCGACGGGAACTGTTTTACCGACAGGCCACCCAATAGACACCGTTTTACCGACATGCCACCCGACGGGCAACATTTTACCGACATGCCACCCGACGGCACTGTTTTGCCGACATGCCACCCGACATGACCCGTTTTACCGACACGCCACCCGACAGGCACTGTTTTACCGACACGCCACCCGACAGGCACCGTTTTACCGACATGCCACCCGAGGGGCACTGTTTTGCCGACATGCCACCAGACGGACATCGTTTTCCTGACATGCCACGCGACGGGCACCGTTTTACGGACATGCCACCCGAGGGCACCATTTTACTGACATGCCATCCGACGGGCACCGTTTTACCGACATGCCACCCGAAGGGCACCGTTTTAATGACATGCCACCCGACAGGCATCGTTTTACCGACATGCCATCCGACGGGCACTGTTTTACCGACAGGGCATCCAATGGGCACCATTATCCGGACATGCCACCCGACGTGCACAGTATTGCCAACATTCCACCCGACGTGACCCGTGTGGACGAGAGCCGACGTGCCACTCGACGGGCACCGTTTTACCGACAGGCCACCCGACGAGCACCACTTTACCGACACGCCACCTGACGGGCACCTTTTTATCGACATGCCACCCAACGGGCACTTTTTTGCCTACATGCCACCCGACGTGACCCGTGTGGTCGAGAGCCGACGTGCCACCCGACTTGCACAATTTTGCCGAAATGCCATCCGACGTGACCCGTGCCGACGGGAACCGTTTTACCGACATGCCATCCGACGGGCACCGTTTTACCGACAGGCCACCCGTCGGGCACCATTACCCGACGGGCACTGTTATACCAACACTCCAACCGACGGGCACCGTTTTACCAACACGCCACCCGACGGGCACTGTTTTACCGAGAGGCTACCCCACGGACAACGTTTTACCGACATGCCACCCGACGGGCACCGTTTTGCCGACAAGCTTCCCGACGGGCACCGATTTACCGACACGCCACCCGACGGGCACAGTTTACCGACAGGGCCGAGAAGCAACATTTTACCGATAGGCCTCCTGACGGGCACCGTTTTACCGACATGCCACCCGAGGGGCACTATTTTGCCGACATTCCACCAGACGGGCAACGTTTTCCCGACATGCCACGCGACGGGCACCGTTTTACTGAAATGCCACCCGACGGGCACCATTTTACTGACATGCCATCCGACGAGCACCGTTTTACTGACATGCCACCCGAAGGGCACCGTTTTAACGACATGCCACCCGACAGGCATCGTTTTACCGACATGCCATCGGACGGGCATTGTTTTACTGACAGGGCACCCAATGGCCACCATTTTCCCGACATGCCACCCGACGGGCACTGTTTTGCCTACATGCCACCCGACGTGACCCGTGTGGACGAGAGCCGACGTGCCACCCGACTGGCATAGTTTTGCTGACATGCCACCTGACGTGACCCGTGCCGACGGGCATCGTTTTACCAACATGCCATCCGACGGGCACCGTTTTAACGACATGCCACCCGACGGGCACCGTTTTACCGACATGCCACCCGACATGCACCTTTTTACCGACATGCCATCCGACGGGCACTGTTTTACCGACATGCCACCCAACGGGCACCGTTTTACCGACATGCCACCCGACGGGCACCGTTTTAATGACGCGCCACCCGACGGCACTGTTTTACCGACATCCCACCCGACGTGACCCGTGTGGATGAGAACCGACGTGCCACTCGACGGGCACCGTTTTACAGACAGGCCACACGACGAGCATCGTTTTACAAACACGCCACCCGACGGCCATTGTTTCAACGACATGCTTCCCGACGTCTCCCGTGTGGACAAGAGCCGACTTGCCACCCGACTGGAAAATTTTGCCGGCATACCACCCGACGTGACCAGTGCCGACGGGCACCGTTTTACCGACATGCCATCTGACGACCACCGTTTCACCGACATGCCACCCGACGGGCACCATTTTACTGACACACCACCCGACACACACCGTTTAACCGACATGCCATCCGACGGGCACTGTTTTACCGACAGGGCACCCAACGGGCACCATTTTCCCGACATGCCACCCGAAGGGCACTGTTTTGCCGACATTCCACCCGACGTGACCCGTGTGGATGAGAGCCGACGTGCCACTCGACGGTCACCGTTTTACCAACTGGCCACCCGACGAGCACCGTTTTACAAACACGCCACCCGACGGGCACCGTTTTACCGACATGCCACCCGACGGGCACTGTTTCGAAGACATGCTTCCGGACGTCTCCCGTGTGGACGAGAGCCGACTTGCCACCCGACTGGCAAAATTTTTCCGACATACCACCCTACGTGACCGGTGCCGACGGGGCACCGTTTTACCGACATGCCATCCGACGACCACCGTTTTACCGACATGCCACCCGACGGGCACCGTTTTACTGACACGCCACCCGACACGCACCGTTTTACCGACATGCCACCCGACGGGCACTGTTTTAACGACATGCCACCCGACGGGCATCGTTTTACTGACTTGCCACCTGACGGGCACTGTTTCACCGACAGGCCACCCAACGGGCTCCGTTTTACCAACATGCCATCCGACGGGCACTGTTTTGCCGACATGCCACCCAACGTGACCCGTGTGGACGAGAGCCGACGTGCCACTCGACGGGCACCATTTTACCGACAGGCGACCCGACGAGCACCGTTTTACCGACACGCCAGCCGACGGGCACCATTTTATTGACGTGCCATCTGGCCGGCACCGTTTTACCGACATGCCGCCCGACAGGCACCGTTTTAACGACATGCCACTCGACGTGACCCGTGCCGACGGGCACCGTTTTATCGACATGCCACCCGACAGGCACCGTTTTAACGACATGCCACCCGACGGGCACCGTTTTCCCGACATGCCACCCGACATGCACCGTTTTACCGACATGCCATCCGATTGGTGTTTTACCGACAGGCCACCCAACGGGCACCGTTTTACCGACATGCCACCCGACGGGCACCATTTTACCGACATGCCACCCGACGCCACTATTTTGCCGACATGCCACCCGACGTGACCCGTGTGGATGAGAGCCGAGGTGCCACTCGACGGGCACTGTTTTACCGACAGGCCACCCGACGAGCACCGTTTTACAAACACGCCACCCCACGGGCACTGTTTTACCGAAATGCCTCCCGACGGGCACCGTTTTGCCAACAAGCATCCCGACGGGCACCGATTTACCGACACGCCACCAGACGGGCACCGTTTTACCGACATGCCACCCGACGGGCACCGTTTTGCCGACAAGCTTCCCGACGGGCACCGATTTACCGACACGCCACCCGACGGGCACAGTTTACCGACAGGGCCGAGAAGCAACATTTTACCGATAGGCCACCTGACGGGCACCGTTTTACCGACATGCCACCCGAGGGGCACTATTTTGCCGACATTCCACCAGACGGGCAACGTTTTCCCGACATGCCACGCGACGGGCACCGTTTTACTGAAATGCCACCCGACGGGCACCATTTTACTGACATGCCATCCGACGAGCACCGTTTTACTGACATGCCACCCGAAGGGCACCGTTTTAACGACATGCCACCCGACAGGCATCGTTTTACCGACATGCCATCGGACGGGCATTGTTTTACTGACAGGGCACCCAATGGCCACCATTTTCCCGACATGCCACCCGACGGGCACTGTTTTGCCTACATGCCACCCGACGTGACCCGTGTGGACGAGAGCCGACGTGCCACCCGACTGGCATAGTTTTGCTGACATGCCACCTGACGTGACCCGTGCCGACGGGCATCGTTTTACCAACATGCCATCCGACGGGCACCGTTTTAACGACATGCCACCCGACGGGCACTGTTTTACCGACATGCCACCCGACATGCACCTTTTTACCGACATGCCATCCGACGGGCACTGTTTTACCGACATGCCACCCAACGGGCACCGTTTTACCGACATGCCACCCGACGGGCACCGTTTTAATGACGCGCCACCCGACGGCACTGTTTTACCGACATCCCACCCGACGTGACCCGTGTGGATGAGAACCGACGTGCCACTCGACGGGCACCGTTTTACAGACAGGCCACACGACGAGCATCGTTTTACAAACACGCCACCCGACGGCCATTGTTTCAACGACATGCTTCCCGACGTCTCCCGTGTGGACAAGAGCCGACTTGCCACCCGACTGGAAAATTTTGCCGGCATACCACCCGACGTGACCAGTGCCGACGGGCACCGTTTTACCGACATGCCATCTGACGACCACCGTTTCACCGACATGCCACCCGACGGGCACCATTTTACTGACACACCACCCGACACACACCGTTTAACCGACATGCCATCCGACGGGCACTGTTTTACCGACAGGGCACCCAACGGGCACCATTTTCCCGACATGCCACCCGAAGGGCACCTTTTGCCGACATTCCACCCGACGTGACCC